>KN173803.1:7058-20629 GCA_000758425.1 Nilaparvata lugens yeast-like symbiont | reverse complement strand
TCACACTGAGTCTCACTTTTTGTGCCCTACTAAGTGTGCGAGAGCACTTAGTTGGCCCTTGCACAGGTGGAGCCAACAGGTACATGCAGCTTGATGTGTTCTAGCTACATCATTCATGTGTCACAGTTGACCCACTTTCCGCGTGAGCTTATGTACATGTAATAATTCTGATTATCGATAAGAGATATGATGATACACGTGATGCGGGATGGACAATTTTCTCGGAAACTTTCTCATCGCTTATCCGTCCAGCCCAAACTAACGTGGTGCGAGCAGCAGCAGCAACACCAACAGACACAGAATCTAACGATTATAAAGAGAGATACTGACTAGTTCAAATATCAAGAGACTTGGAACGAAAAAATTTTAGGCACGGACAAGCAAGAGCGCCAAGAAGACGAGGTCAGCGCGAAGAGGAAGAGTGAAGGAAAAGGCGGCAAAGCAAGTAAACCGACGAGAGAACAGGCACACACATCGACGAAACCCAGCACAGGGTACCGGCAATGCATCTCATGTTCAAGTTTGATCAGCAGGGAAGGCGCCTCTATACTCTACAGAAAGTGGTGCACGGACAGGTCACCAAGTCGGCGCACCCGGCGCGCTTCTCGCCCGACGACAAGTGGTCGCGCCAGCGCGTCACGCTCAAGCGCCGGTTTGGCCTACTCCTGACCCAGCAGCAGGATCAGGACCAACGGCAGCAGCAGTAAGGGCAGCAAGCGTAACATATAAGCCTCGGCTGAGGTCGCGGCCACGATTTGCTCGCATGTTTGGTTCCTGCTGCGCCTTTTGCCGGTCGGCCTCCCCCCATTGTTATGCTGTCGTCTCTACTACAACCCCCTCTTTTGACAAGCCGGCCTGCTCGTTACGCGGATGAGAACTGATGCTATATTTGCTAGTGGCCTTCGAAATGCCTCCTCACCCACGGAGACGAGCACGAAGCCAGCGCAATATAGCGGCAAGGCGACCTGCGAGACGAAGCAGCCATATTTTGCATTGGAATGAACTTTGCAGGCGCTTCGAAAGTATAGTGGGTATGAATGGATCGAAAGGCCATAGGATGCGAAGCCTCACGCCTTGCCTGTTCTTGCCATGTATTGTATTCCTATAGCAACAAACAAAAGCTTCCACCATCCGGCCTTATTCAATGCCTGCGCTTCGAATTGACGCTGCGACCTGCGCCCACGCGGATCCGTCCGGGCATGCCCCCGGAGCGGTCGCCGCTGAGAATGCCTGGCAGGCTGTCCATCAAGTCTTTCCTATGCGCCCGACGCCTCTTCTCCGTCGCCCTGACGTACTCCTTCTGGTCTTCGGCGAGCATCAGGTCGCGACCCCAGCCGTTCTTGCCTCCTGCGTTCTTGGGCAGACGACCGTTGGCGCTGCCGTGGATGGGTCGGGGTACGCTGTAGACGTTGCCGCGCTTGATCCATTGGAAATTTTTCTTGAGATGCAAGCGAAAGATACCATGCTCGTCGGTAGAGCAGCTGGTGCGGAGGAGCGTCGGTTGGCCGCATGACGGGCAGAACTGCTTGTCCATATCTTTGGTGATGGAAAAGCAGCCGTGGCATCGCAACACCCAGTTTTTAAGCCGGGATATACGCGACAACGCCGGCGTCACAAGGTTGAGGTTGATTTGTAAAGCGACGTTCTGCATGGCGTAATCGGACGTGAGGATCGCTGCCTGGAGCGTCTTCTGAGGGACATGGGTGGGCATCGCGGCGCCGCCTGTGTCTTTGACTCGATGCTTATGGACGTTCGATGGCGTGATCCAGCCGTCGGAGTCGTCGGAGTCGGTATCTTCTTCTACTCTCTCTGGCCCTAGAGTCTTCTTGGTGGTCGTGGCCTCGTGTGGAACCGCCAAGTGTCCATGGCTCAGCGGGCTCTGGTTTGGTGACGTGCTCAAATTATCATCGACCGACTCCATCTCCTTCGTGGCGCGTGGGGTGGTTTTTCTGTCCAGGCCGATGTCTGTTTCGTCCAAGTCGAGCTTCTGCAGGTCTACTTCCAGAGATGGCGTTGGCGGCTGCTGTTTTCCATCTTGACCTTGGGTTACAGGTGGTATTGAAGTATAGGGATTTTCTGACACGGACGTGTGCTTCCCGTGGGAGCCTGAACGTCCATTGAGACTCTTTTGACCTGGCGTGTTCCTCAGCCTCCAGTCGCCGCCGTTTCGTTCACATTCTAATTCATAGCAAAGAGCTAGTAGCTCCAAGTCCGGCCGACTGAGGACGGCCAAGTCTCCCGTTCTCCTGGAAAATCCCAGGATGAATCGCACGCTTTCGGGCTTTGGCGAGCGCAACGTGACAAAAGGAAGGAGAGTCGTCTCGACGCGCGAACGGGTAGCGGGGTCTCGGATTTCGGGTATGACGGAAGGGATTGTGAAGAGACTTTCGGCCTTGGCAAGTAGAACACTCACAGACGGATCGTTCTTTATCAGTGGGCCTGTATCGAGGACGAGGCTGTGGATAGGCTTCGGTGTCGAGGCTGTACAGTGAGAAGTAGCCGCTGAGCTGAGGCTGGGTTCCATTTGGCGAGGCGGGCGCTTGTGGAAGAGGCCCAAGAGGCGCAGACTAGGAAAACTCCTGAAAATGGGAATTTTTTTACTCATAGAATTATCTTTCAAGGCTTCCAGAAAGATTGATATTGGGAGTGAGTGATGGTAGTTGTATCGCCGCCTGTCGCTGCATCTCATTAATGGATCACGGTGAATATTTTCCAAACTGGTTTACTTTTTTTTTCTTGTTTAACGTCGTGCCGGCGCACAACACGTGATCTTGAGGATCTCGTGCCGGCTAGCTTAGCCCAGAGGGGCTACGCGACGTGAAAGCACCCCCTAACGGGGGCCAATCAGATTACAGAGGTCTCCGGCCAAAAAGGGAGCCCAGGTTCCGGTTCCTGCGACAAAGAGAGTGAACCAAACCGAGCAGGGCTCTTCCCCTAAGCCTCCTCGGGTGACGGAGAATTGACGCCGACAAAAGAAAAGACTCGAACGCCAAAAAGGGGGGGGGCCGCTAGAAGCGGCGTTGAACCTCCTCGAAGGAGGATGTTTGGAGCCATTCCCCGAAGGAAACGGCGCCTTCAGCCGAGCCTAGAATCCAGGAGATCCCAGGATTTGGCTGCCTGGGCCCGCCACGGATGCGGGCCCGCTGCCGGCCAATCCGACAGAAGAAGTGCTCTTGGGACTTCTCTTTCCCACAAGAGCAGGTGAGGAGGGCATCGTGATGATTAAACCGACGATGGTAGCCCGCGAAATCCCCGTGCCCTGACCGGGCAGCGACAAGATGCCTGAGGGCACGACGTGAGAGGCGTATCAGCTCTGGGTTCGCGTCTATACTGGACGGGATGCCAAGACCCTGGTAGCGGGTAGGGGCTTCCTGTGTCCAGTATTCGTTGGCTGTGGCCTTATACAGCAGGACAGCAAGCTCGCTTGGCCTTCGCAATTATGTGAAGAAGAGGGTCCAAACTGGTTTTTATCTGATAAGATAAAGAAAATGTGACGTCGGTTATCACGTGAAGCACGAGTCCAGCAACTACGGCTTGGCGACATGGGATGTGAATGGACGACGTTTGGCATATCCAAACATTGGATGGAAAAGTACTTGACTAGTGAAATGGAAGAAACTAAATTATTCCTCATCGGTAATCTAATTCGAGATTATAACCCTCCTGATTTAACGAGATATATCATGAAACCAGATCGATCACGCGCAGCCACCAATTTTCGACGTGCGCCAAATATCGTGAGTCGGTGGTAACAGGAGCAGTCCCTCGGTTGGCGCGCGCCGGCAGCTCCGAGCGCAGCGTCATGGTTACGAAAATGGGGGGCACTGATGCGGGTAGAAAGTATACAGTGAGGTGAGTCTTTCTGACGCGAATTCCCGCACTATGCAACGTTCCTGGCCGATGGCTGCGGGTACGATGCGGACATGATGCGGGCATGATGCAATGACACCCACCATCAATCCTTTGCCGTACCTTTGCGGTGAAGGGGTGGGAGAGAGCATCAAGGCGGGGGGGGGCATGAGGGTGGGCTACCCGATCTGTTTCCCGTACCCTGGCGTTAATCGGATCGGGACGATTCAACCGCTAGGTATGTGACTACTAGTATCATAAGGGAGAAAGTGAAAACCCACCTCAAAGAACACGTAGGCCAAAGATGAAAAGGGATGTGAGGGGTTCATAGCGTGATATTATCACGGAGCATGTCTGCGGATCGTGCATCTGAGAAGTGATAGCGCAGGTGCAGTGAGGAAAAGAGGTGTGGGGGGACTACTAAAGGAGCCGGAATGCGTGGAGCATGTGAAGCTTGTGCCGACAATAGGCGCTTGGCCCGTACGCGTACGACACATGGAATCGGGTATGTTGCGTACGTACGAGCGAGGCATTGCGGCAGAGTCGGGGAGATGAGCAGAGACGGCCGCACACGGCGCAAAAGCACGGCAAAACCGACTGACCAGTCAGGTGGGGCGGTCGACAGGCTGTCGTTTGTGATTGAGACGTGAGATTTGGTTTGGTGTTGCGGTGCGCCGTCTTGTTGGATTCGCAGGAAAAGATATGCACAATGGCCAGACGCGTGGCCCTGTAGCAGCCGAAAACGGCGCTCGCCAATGCGGGAAGTCTACTGGTGCTCGTTGAGTCGGCCTAGTGAGCCAAGCGGGAGAGCAGGGCGATCTGGGTATCCACAAGCCAAGATGACGACGATGGTTGATGGCGTCGATTGTGTCTGCGGCAGTTTGTGTGCGGGCAATTGTGGCTCAGGTGGCGGCGGTGGCATTCATCTGATGTTGGACGTATCGGATTGGTTGGGAGCGTTTGGATCAAAAGACGATTCAGTCGGGTCGGCAATGCACGATAAGACAGACCAGCTAGTTTGCGACTAGGCCGTGGCCAGCATAAAAGGGCCATGCGCGCAAACTCCCGGAATAGAGCTGGCAGATTAGACTTGTGCGGATTCGTATGCGACGGGCTTATCAGGCGACGGGGAAGGGCCCTCGGAGAACCTTTTCACGAGGCTCCACGCACTGGTCGGTGCATCGCCCCATCGGACGGCTACCCTGCCAGCGCAATCCAAGTTGTGCGTGCATGTACGAATCGTACCCGCCGTGGCATGGACGGCTGGAACGATAGGGAGATGCGGCGGGACAATTGCGGCTCGACCATGAAAGAAAGCATGGTAAGGAGGGGGAGGGCGTTATTAGGGGTCGTGAAGATACCTTGAGGTAGGGAAAGGGCATGAGGCTCAGAGAGAGATGACTCGCCGCAGATAAGCACGCGAGGGCGTCTTGGCACGCACATGTAAACTATTGCAGAGGAAGAGGGGGGAAGATGACGGGGAAAAGGAAACAGCGGTGGCCGCCGGGCGGAGTGCTCTCGTTGCGGGCATCTCCGGAACCACGGCCGGTCGCCGGTCGCCGGAATCCGATCGGTCCGGGAGCGGCGGGCGGTCTCAGGGCCGGATATTTGCGGCACCCAAATCGGGATGGAAGCATCGACTCGACGGAGGAAAAAGTCCAACCCGTGACGAGCCCTGTCCGGCAGACGTGGCCCTTTGGCGGATGAGCTTTTGTCTCCGGGCGCCAACATTTGGCGTATCATGAAGAGCGAGGGGGGGGGAGGGGAGGGGGGCTTATCACTGCAGGTGACTCGCGGCTTGCTGGACGGAGTCGGCAGTGTCTCCTCCTGGACGGCGTCGATTGGCTCGGCTGCCCTGTAGGGCATGACGCGGCACGACACGGGATCCCTGCTGGGGGACTGCATGAGAGGCTGATAAGCCGGCGGGAGGAGCAAACCACAAGCGGTTTAGTCTTTTGACGGAGCACATCAACATGGAGCCAGGGAGGGTGATATTACCGAGCGTATGCCCCGGCGGCCGGGGGACGCGACTCGCCGGGTCCTCGGTACCTGCCGAAGCCACCGGTTAAGCGGAATGCGGATGACGTATTAGGGCGCGTGGGCAGAGCCATTGCTCGACGGCTTTGCAGCCAGGAACAGCGACCGGGTTATATTCCGGCGTCGGCTATTGGACCTTCGCAAGGCCCCCTTTTCCGTTGTCGTCGTCGCGTTTGCACGTCAGGAGCATTTGGGCGCGTCGATGGAATGGCGCGGCCACGCGAGCGCCGTCGACGACTTGTTTCGAGGCACGCTCCGGCCGGGCGCTCCACGCGCTAAGACGGATCTAAGCATACAGAGCGAACGCGCCGTGCAGCACGCTGCCGCAGACCGGAAGCATAAAACAGAGCGAGGCGCACACCGCTCCAGCGACACGGGCAACCTCGAGGCCGGAACGTCCCATAGTTGTGGCCGAGCACCGGTTTGATGGCCCTGTCCCTATTTTTTTTTGAAGAGGACGGGCAGGGGCGTCAGTGGAGGGCGGAGGGGAAGGGCGACGGGCGCGACGACGGAGTTTTGGGCAGAGTTTTTTTTTGTGCCTGCGAATCCCCCGCCTCAATTATCATGGTAGGGGGTATTGCTTGCTCAAACCATCGTACTAGCCACACGTTTTTAGGCGCGCCGAATTCGCCCCCCTTTCTGACCATCATTCCCGGAGCGCCAGACGCGCGTCAAGAAAAATAGAAACCGGGGAGAGGAGGGGGATGGAGGAGTAGTTGATATCGAGATAGAGAGAGGAGCTTTTGGCTAGAGGACATGCAGAGTCGCAACACACAGCTGGGGGGCGTTTTGCTTAGAAGAGACGTCAGAGTTTTGTTTGGGGGAGAGGGACGGGCGACTGCCACCCCTCATCTTTTTTTTCCGTCCGTCTATCCGTCTCTACCTCTCCTCTCTGCCTTTCTCTGCCTCTTTTCTGCCTCTTCTCTGCCTCCTCCGCATCCTCCATCTGTCCTCGCACGCACAGCGGCCGCACGTACAACCCGGCCCGTCGGCGTGCTCAGAATAATCCCGGGCTGTCCGTCTTTGCATGGAGTTTTGTGAGTCTCGGGCCTTGGCCACCTCGGCCCATGAGCCCCTGTCTCGTGTGGTCGCTTTGACTTTGGGCCTATTAGCCCGGCGACCCGCGCACCCTCCTGTGTCAGGCAGCACGGCAAAGCCAGCCGGAGGGCGCGTCAAAGCCGCTCCGCTCGCTCTCTCCGCCCGCTTGCCCTCTCCCGCCCGCTCGTATCCTACCCAGCATCGCTTCCCCCTGGCCCGGCGAAACAGGCCCAGAATCACATCTCTCAGACTGTCTCCTTGACCACGGCTTTGCCTCGCCCTCATTCCTCTGTCTCGTCGGCCGCGCCGTCCCCCGTCACCATGACAGCTCACACCATCCATCATTTTGCTCGTCCCAGCTGTTCTCGGCCCACCTCTCCACTGCCACCTCTAGCCTTCCCTCCCCCCTCTCGATTCCCATTGTCTATTCCTCTTGCTGTCATAGTCGCCTCCCATCCCTTTTCCCATACTGACCTCCGGGTCTCGTTCTTATCGTGCTTCTCGACGCCCAGCCATTCCGTTTAACCGCGGTAACTCTATCCCCTCCCCCATCCTCCCCTTCCTTTCCAGGTCCCCTTCCCCCTTTCCAGGCGTTGATAAAGTTGGGGCTCGCGCTTGAGATTCTCCCCATTAGCTGCCCTGTCTTCCTCCACCCGTCTCCAGCTCTTATCTCTCCCACGCGTGGCGCTAGCCTTCCCAAACCTGGGCCGCTCCACGTGCCACACTTGCTTGCCTCGCAGTCCTGGCCTTTCATCTACACGGGGCTTTGTCCTGTTTCTACTCCCGTGGTCCGCTTGCTGGTGATCTTTTTTAATCCAGTCTCTCCTCTCCTTCTCTGGTTCCTTGACCGTGTACTGTTCATCCGTCCCGTCTTCGCCCCGTCACCCACCCCCCTTCCCTTCTCTTCCTTCCTCCTCCCGCCTTTTGGTCTTCGTCGCTCGCAGGTTTTTCCTCTCCTTCTCTGCTACTCGTTTCGTCGATTGTGGATCGCATCCTTCGCCCTTGGCGCCGTCAAAAGTCAATTAGGCGGTCCCTACGTCCACCTTGAGGCCAGAATTGACCATTGACGGATGGTTTGAAAAAAAAACCACGACAGCTCCAGGCACCAAAGTCAAAATTCGTCATCTCCTATCGATTCGGCTGGTCTTCGTCACCACTGTCTGGGCCCTCACAGTCGAGACTAACGCGTCATCCGCGGCCGTTCTCGGCTAGTGCCAACTGTCGCAACATCTTCACCTCTCTCGATCCGCTTTCGGTCCAGTCGTCAAGCAAACATGGGCGATCCGACCAGCGACTCGCCCTCGTCTGACGACATCAAGTCGGCCCATCTCGCCAAGATGTCGTCGCACCCCAGCCAACAACAGCCTCAGTGGTCGGACGAAAACGTCCTGGTCGGCAGCGCCATCGCCGGCGAGGTCAGCGAGTTTGAGGAGCGCCGCACCGACGTCGAGAAGCAAAAGCTGGCCGAGGGTGACGCGCACTTTCATCGCTTGGGCTGGAAGCGGCTGACTGTCATCCTCATCGTCGAGGCCGTTGCCCTTGGCAGTCTGAGCCTGCCGGCCGCCTTTGCCACCCTCGGCATGGTCGCCGGCATCCTCTGCTGTGTCGGTCTCGGACTCATCGCCATCTACACCAGCGACATCGTCGGCCAGGTAAAGCTCAAGCACCCCGAGGTGGCCCATTACGCCGACGCTGGCCGCCTGCTCATGGGCCGCTTCGGTTACGAGCTCGTCGGCCTCATGTTCGTCCTGCAGCTTACCTTCCTCGTCGGTTCCCATACTCTCACTGGCACCATTGCCCTTCTCAACATCTCCAACAACGCCGTCTGCTCCGTCGTCTACGGCGTTGTCTCCGCCATCATTCTGCTGCTCCTGGCTGTGCCTCCGTCCTTTGCCGAGGTAGCTATCCTCGGATACATCGACTTCGTGTCCATCCTCGCCGCCATCGGCATCACCATCATCGCCACCGGCATCCAGGCCAGCAATGCCGACGGCGGTTTTGCCGCCGTTAATTGGTCGGCTTGGCCCAAGGAAGACATCAGCTTCTCCGATGCCTTCATCGCCATCGCCAACATCGTCTTCGCATACAGCTTCTGCATGTGCCAATTCTCCTTCATGGATGAGATGCACACGCCCCGCGACTACGTCAAGTCTATCTGGTCGCTCGGCCTCATCGAGATTGTTATCTACACCGTCACCGGCGGCATGGTCTACGCCTTCATTGGCGTGGACGTCAAGTCGCCGTCGCTGCTATCGGCCGGTCCTCTCATCTCGAGAATAGCCTTTGGCGTCGCCTTACCCGTCATCTTCATCTCAGGCTCCATCAACACCACCGTCATTGGTCGCTATCTGCACGGCCGCATGTTCCGCGACTCTGTCACGCGCTTCATCAACACACCCAAGGGTTGGGCCACTTGGCTCACCTGCATTACCGCCATTACCGTCGTCGCCTTCATCATCGCCCAAGTCATCCCCTTCTTCTCCGACCTACTTTCCATCTCCTCCTCGCTTTTCGTCTCCGGCTTCACTTTTTACCTACCAGCCATGATGTGGTTCAAGCTTCTTCGCAAGGGCCCGTGGTACGCGCGCGAGAACATTCTCAAGAGCTTTATGAATGCCTTTTGCTTCATCATCGGCATCATCGTTCTTGTGTGCGGAACGTATGCCAGCATCGTCGACATTGTAAGTTGCCAGCACTTTCACCGATCTGTCCTGTGCAAAAGGCATCCTAACCCTGCTTTGCAGATAAACCAATTTCAGAACGGCACGGTACGCGGTGTCTTTACGTGCGAACCCATTGCATAAGGCGTCTCTGCGGATCATTCTATACTTCAATGGGCGGCCGTTTCCAGCGACGAAACACTCATTAATTCTTTTTCTTTTTTACCCCTCATGTTTGCTGATCATTGTTCCTTTTTATATCTGGTGCAGTGGGTTGGCGGCCGGAGTACCTGGTCGCCTGAGCGACAACAATCACCCTCGAATTCCTTTTGCCTTTGGTCGCCCTGCTCCGTTTTGCGAAATGATATACCATTCATAGGCGATGAAACGGGTAATGACTTGAATATACCTCCGGCTTTACAGAGAGCAAGCTCGAAGATATGGAGGTACGGATCAAGAGGACAATGTTTATACGGGAGCTCTGTCCTTGTGTATTCTAGACCTGCCGCGACTCCCCAAGGAGGCAGAGATGGGACATGTATGCTTGCCAATGTACTGAAGAAATTCCCACTGCCAGCAAAAGCTGGCTTCCTGGGGCAAGAGTTGTGGAATCACGCGCTCCTCAACCATTATCGGACGAGCGGGTCGAATGCCGTCTTTGTCCTAATCTCATGTGGAGAAAGACCCCTGACTGGGTTTGAATATTTACTTATTTTCGCGGTTTTGCCGCTCCTCATTGAATTCCATGCCTAGCTCATGCGAGGGGCAGCGATGCCAGAAGTCCGGCAATTCAAGTCTCCGTATGTGGCTGGCACATGCGAGGGGGGCAGGAATACGATGCAAGGGGGAGACTCTAGAAGATTTGACCGTCCCAATCATCACATGTAGACATGGGAGGAAAAACGTTCAAAGACTTATCTTCTAACTCATAACCCAGCCTCCAATTTACTCTAGTCTCATCGTCTACACTTGACCAGGCGTGGGAAGCTTGCAGTTCAAGAACTTTTTTCGACGCTTGACCAAGTTGTCCATCCGTCATCCCTCTGTCCTTACCGTGACAAAGCATGCTTGTCTGAATGAGAGAATACACTCTGGACAAACCGCCTCTTTTGATGAGCTGTAAAGACCGCATCAGAACACATCCAGATATCAAACACCGCTTCGAATCTGTCGAAAGATTCTCAGCCCACGAAGACATGATATCGGCATTTTTTTGGCCAAAGCGCTGCCGCGGATTCGTGAACTATGCCTGTGCTGGATGTAATCAGTGAGGAAACTTTGATACACAAGGTGACGCGTGCTGAAAAACGGGCTCCGTACAACACGACCACACAGATAGTCCGAATAACCAGTAAAGTATATACAATTATAGACCCATGGCCGATCTGGTGCGGATTTTGGGCAAGATCCCGTCATTTACCAAGTTGCTGATACCTCAATTTCCCTCTTAATTTTTTCTGACGGTTGACGTCTAAGTCTCGTAAATGCGGTCAAATGGGGCACCCAGCATCAGGTCCTGCAGCATTTTCACACGCGAGATGGACCACGTAGCTCAAACCAGTCAGGACGCAGCGACACCGTGATCAACTCCCGCGGCACAAGTGGAAGTTGGTTGTACACCAATAGTTACTTCGTACGAAGTCAGGTCAGCTTATCAAGTATAATTGATTAGTGTATGGCCGCTGGAGTACAAGGTAGTCATGTACCCGTCACAATTCCCCGATCGGGGTGGTGAAGCCTCACACCACCCAGACTGGTGCGAATAACTTAACTTTTTTTTGCCAACTCCATACCCTCTTTTTCAAGGTGAAGCCCAGCCCTTCTCGAAACTGACACGAGCTGGAACCAAGAGCATGGTTCCTTACAAGGGAAACATCTTCCTTGATGCATCTGATAGTGAGGGCGATCTGATAGGAAACCACAGTTCCGACGATGAAATCTCAAAGGGTGGTCGGAGGCCCCAGAAACGGCGCAAAATTTCTACCCATTCCGACGAGGAGGCGGCCAGTGACGCCATCGACGGCAGTCTACAGAATCAGTCTACGGAGGCAATCTATGAGTTGAACGAAGGCAAGGGCAAGAGAAGGAACCCTGATCCCGGAAAGGAAGACGGCACAGAAGGAGCAACAAGGGCTCCCAAACTCAAGCCGGATGAGGAGCTTGGCCGCCCCGTCACCAAAAACCTCGTGGCGACGGACAAGGCTATCAAGAAGTCGGGCGTCATTTTTCTGTCCAGAATACCGCCCTTTATGAAGCCGGCCAAACTGCGTTCTCTGTTAGAGCCGTACGGCACCATCAACCGCATGTTTCTGGCGCCCGAAGATCCAACGGCCCACGCTCGCCGCGTGCGCGCCGGCGGTAATAAGAAGCGCCTCCACACCGAAGGTTGGGTCGAGTTTGTGCGCAAAAAGGACGCCAAGGCGTCCTGCGAGCTGCTTAACGCGCGCACAATCGGTGGCAAAAAGGGCAACTATTACCATGACGACATTTGGAATCTACTCTACCTCAAGGGCTTCAATTGGCATCACTTGACGGCGCAAATAGCCGCGGAGAACGCCGAGAGTACGATTCGCATGAGAGCCGAGATTAGCAAGGCCACGAGAGAGAACAAGGAATTTGTGCGGAATATCGAGAGGGCCAAGATTCTCGACGGCATGCAAGCCAAGGCGAAGAAGAGGAAGGCTGGGGACGCTCCCGGCAACGATGACAATGGTGAGACAGCTCACGCATCCCTTGAGGGTGCTCGAGTATTCAGGCAGCACTCGCAAATCTCGAAACCGGCCGACAGCGAGGCGCCTTCGGAACAAACTACCCGCGTGTTGAGCAAGATCTTCTAGACACGGTCGGCAACGACTACCCTTCAATCCTCCTAAATGGACACGTGATAGGCACTTGCTCTTGGAACCTCATTCCTTGAGCACTCAAATTGCAGAGAGGCTCACAAAATGGGTGCTTGGTTCACTGCAGGAATAAGCTCTTTACGTGTCCGCCGTCCAGTGCATGGGTTAGGGGAGTGGGGGGGCCGCGAGAGAGGAAGGATGGAAAATGTGAGACGAGGGACTATATGCAGAGCCTGGCGAATCCATACGGGGTTGCCTTTGGAAAATCCATCTTGTGGAAGCTACACATGTGGCCAGGCGCAACGCCATTGCGATGGCGATGCAGCCATTCCTGGACTCAAGAGTAACCTCCTTGCTCCTCTGCAAGCCTCTCGTATTCAAAAGGCGAGTGTCCGTAGTGGCACGGGCGTCACATGTCTCCGCTATGGTGGCCTGTTATTCGTAAATAGCTCATGGTAATTCCCTCTGCGCCCGGTAAGTCAGCACGCGGGGACCAAAAGAGCGGGCGGGAGATCGAGAGTCAAGACGAAACAGAAACTGACATGCCGTTAGAAACGGCGCATCCGGCAAAGGGTCCAGATGACGATATCAACACGTGTTTCGAAAAAGTAAAGAATAGGTCTGCCGAGCGGTTACCGTCGTAACGGCCGACCAAAACCTCTTTTCGACCTGGCTATACGCGGATGCCTGAAGCAAAGGCATTTCATTCTATACCGATTGTAATTATGTTGAGCTTAGATGCCGGTCTAGAGAATTGCCGCACGGGTATTCGCTAAGCCGCGATAGCGCCCTACCGAGACGAATGCCACTGGACGCACGAAACGGATTTGTAGAGGTCAAGGCATCCATGCGTACCCTTTTGATGGCATCGGTAGTTTGTGCACCTCGATGGGCGGACACGAGCCCGAACACGGCTCGCCTGGCGGAATGCAGCAGGCTTGGCGAGATCTTGCCGCAGACATAGAGGGCTTTGCAGAGAGGGAGAGGAAGAAGCAGGGCCTCGAGCGCTTATCTAGACGGCCATAAAAGGCCTCGATGACCCCGGAATCATCGAAGCCGGTTGGCAAGCCATTCTCTTTGGATCCAGAATCGACCTCGCCAAGTCCCGGACCACGTCGAAACCATGTTCGCCAACGCGTTGCTCGCT
>KN173802.1:83468-95567 GCA_000758425.1 Nilaparvata lugens yeast-like symbiont | reverse complement strand
CCGATTGAATTGGAGGACGCGACTAGCGCATGCTAGGTGACCGGGGGGGAGAGGACGCATCATCTTCGCTGACTGGGCCTCTGGGCCTGGCTCGAGGGTAAGAATTTCGCTACTCTGGTCACACGGGCGACACAAGAGGTTTGAGGGCGAGACATAAAGGACGGAGAGGCTGAGTTGTTCCCGACCGATCGATCCATTATTATCGTGATGGTTCGTGATGCCCCATTGAGGCCGTTTCTCGATGGGCTGGTCTGCAACCTCTCTCTGTTGTGTGAGTTGATTCTTCTCCGGCTGTAGGCTTCCAAGGAGACATTGTTGTCCAACCCCCGGCCAGCCCAGCCCAGCAGCTGACCACAGACGATGCACGTCAGACTTTTTCGCGGCCGCCGGCGTGTAGACTGTCTTACAGAACCTGCCCGGGGAGGGGGGGCAGGGACTTAGTTATTCTCCGGGACTCGACTCATGGCGAGTCTCGTCGACAGCGGTGTTCCTTCCCAGAAGCAGCCAGCCTTGACCGCTTCTTTGGGGCGCGCCAACCGCAAGTTATGCCCCGCGATCGAAGGAAGGTGCCAGGCACGCACGATATCCAATGGGGTCAACGAGCCATTGAGTTTAATGGCGGCCAGATCAAACCCAGAGTCACAAGTCGCAGGGAAAGAAGGAAAAAACAAAAAATATGTTCATGATGACGATAGCCTCAGAGGGCTGTCGCTCGATCCCAAGGCCCCAAGACCCCAAAGAAACCGTCCCGCACGGCCTGCGCGGCCTTGCATTGCATGCTACAACATTTGGCAGCGCGACGCAGCCGGGACCGCGGGGCTTCCCGGCATTTTTGCCGCCGACGGGCCAAATGTCGACGACGCCCGTCAGGGAGAGAAGGATGGAATTCAAGTGCGCCGCTTCCGCCAGGCCTCTTAGCTGCCAAGGCGAGGCGCGGCGGCGGCTGGCCTGGTTGCGGCTGCGCCGTTAGCTTGCTTGCCTGCCTGCCCGCCCGCCCGCCTTGCCTGCAATGGCATCCTGCTCGCCTGCTATATGCCTCCTTGTCCTGAAGCTGCCGGGGGCTGCCAGGCTGCCGCTACCGCCGCCGCCGCCGCCGCGTGATTCGACTTTGCCCTCCCCGGCGAGCGAATGGTTTGCGGATGGCGGACACGGACTGCGGGTGGTGGGTGCGACCAAAGGGCTAAGAATGCATTCGACAGCCTGTGCGAACCCCTCGCACGCCCCCTGCTGACTCGACTCGTGACCCGGTCGTCACACCACCAAGGAAGATAGAAAAAGGGGGAGCCTCGGAAGGGTGGGGCAAGGGAGTGAGTGAGTATGGATACCGCGCGCACGGAGATTGGCAACACGAGTCGGCACACCCCGGCCGAGGAGGCTTATTGGGTGGATGGGAGACTCGACAAGAGCATGGCAGCCCGGTCTCGCCACAGCGTGCCAGCCTCACTCTTCGGCTGCCGCGGCGGCGGGCTAATCTGCCTCGATCTCGTCACCCGGCCCCTCTCCTTCCCTTCCCTGATCTCTTCTCAATCAGAGAGGCTGTCAATGTCAAAGGGATGCGAGCCGCTCGGGTTGGTTCAATGTCGGGTACGCGCGTTCCTGCAGGCGTCGCCACCATTCGTCTTGTACTGCCTCCGGTATAATTGACGGGCTGGTGGACTGAAGCCTGAGTTCAGTTGGTGCGACGGCTGGAAAGCTATGATGGTTCGAGAGGGAAAGAGAGAGGGAGATAGAGATCGAGTGTGGGTGGCAGCCGACCTTCGAGTCGCCCAATTCTCTCCCCGTCGCCTGCCTCTTGTGTGAGGAGAGGGAGAAGAGGGGAAAGAAATATGAGAGACAACGAGGAGGAGGTTGCCTCCCCCCCGGCGGTAACAGCTGATAGCATTCACCGAGGCGGGTGCAGGCTTAACTTGCCAGGCGCCTCAAGGCAAAAGTCGACGATCTAGGCTCCTCCTGGATTTCTCTCCCCCATAATCCAGCAGGGGGAGGACGAGACCGAGACGGGCCTTGGATTGGTTAGTGGCCGCGACCGGCAGCCCATCGGTGGCGGCGCGATGGACAGGCGGATGGATGTATGAATTTGCCGGGCCCGGCCTTGATTGGTCGCATCTGTCGGTGCTTCGCCCATGCCTGCATACAACATCATGTACATGGCTTGTGGCCTTATCCGTCTCCCCACAGGCGGCCGTGCTCCTCGGTATGAAACGCATGAATGAAGTCAACCATCTGGTTGGTTGGGTGTGGGTGGTATTCATGCGTCATGAATCAAGGAGGCATAGGGGAGGTGGAAAGGAGCGGGCTGCTGTGTCGTCGATACATGGGTGAATGAGCGAGATGCAATGTCGCGCCTGTTGCTGTATATTGACACAAGGCCAGGTGTTTGGGGACGGGGTACGGGCACGGCGGTGCCTACCGAACACCGAGGTGGTGTTGATAGTGATGGTGATGAAATGCACATCGCCTCTGCAGATTGGGCTCGGTCGCCGTTGTCCCTCCGGCGGGTGCTGCTGCTACCCTGACCGTGCAAGGGCCCTAAACCTTATTACCTGCATAAGTGCTCGATGGGCCGGGCAGCCAGTTGTCAGTCATTATTCCTCCCCTCGTGCCTTGTGGCATATCCGTGCCGGCTCGTTCTTCGATCTCGTGCCTTTCCTGGCCCCGCCAAGCCTAGTGTCCAGCACGAAGCACGCGCTGCTGGTGGCAGAGAAACAGCAAAGAGCCATGAATGAAGAAGACCTGGACCCTCAGCGCGCGCGCGCTCGACAAGGGTCCAGAACCTTTGACTGTTTCGCGGCCCGTCCTCCAAGTATAATGGCTCCTCAGCCGACTCATTTCTTAGCGGGCGGCGGCACCGGTACACAGAAGGGGGAAGGGAAGGCGGCGGATATGGAGAAAAATGTGAAGCGGCGGGCAAGGCGCCGCATCTACAAGTTACTCACGCCATGACTGGCTTTTATTTTTCCTTTTCTTTTGTTTTCAGAATGATCAGAATGGAGGAAGGAGGGGAGGGGAGGAGACGGTACGCACGCACGTAAAGTGGTGTCTAAGCCCCATTCTCATGAATGGATTGGAATGAAGGAAGCACGGCATGGCACGGCACGCGATGCTTTGGGGCATGATGATACGAAAGTCAAGTACTGTCACGCACACGTACATTCCCGGCTTTGCCTTTTATTATTTTCTTTTCCTTCCTTGCGCCTGTCATCCTTGCTTCCTTCTTTCTTGTCAGTATGAGACGAGACAGAGCAAACAAGTCTCATCCTCGCGCGAAAGACAAGACGGGAGCGACGGAGTGCTGCGCGTGTCCGAAAGCGGGCCAAAAAAAGAGAAAAAAGACAGGGAGGGGGATGCGATCAAGATGCGCGACGAGAAGCGAGCGGATCCGGAGGCTCGAAGAACTCGATATAATGCCGGTGGTGAAGATGGGAGAGAGGGATGAAGCAGAAGGGGGTGGAATTGCTGGGTGCTATGGATGGTGACGGTGGCAGGCGCAACTTAACATGCACAGCTGTATGCGTCATATCACGGTGTTTATCTTCTATGTAAGGGAAGAAAGGGGGAGGGGGCCTAGGGCAGAATGGTTTCGTCGTTTGTTGTGCTTGAAGGAGAGCCCGTGGGCGCGAATCAAGACTCGTGCTGACTACACGGCTACGTGGAGCAGGCCCGGGGTCAGGAAGCAGGCCACGTAGAAGCCGCGTCGCCTGGCCGCTCGAGTTGTTTCTGCCGCGGGACGGACGGACCAGGCTGGTCAGATGGGGATGAGGAGAATGAGCGCAAGTCGCGACAATTCCTGTTCTACGCCTCGACTCGGGCGGGTGTGGTCCAAGTGCCCGGAAGCGGCAATAGCGACTAGTGGCGAGGATGGAATTGAGGGGCTCGACTGGGGGACACGCGTATGTATTATCGCCGAGTCGTCGTTTTTTTGTTTGTTGTTGTTGCTGCTGCCGCCGCCGCCGCCGTCGTTGGCGTTTGTCTTTCTCCTCGTCTCTGCCCCTCCCCTTCCCCTCTGAAAGGAAGGGGGATCAGATCAGAGACGACGCCGTGAGTGAGTTACAGGGGCATCGCACAGGGTTCGGCAGCCGGCGGTGGCCTGGAATAAGCGATGGGACGGCCGGAGGTCCAGGCGCCCCTTCCCCCCGGCCGGTCGCTTCCAGTGTCCCCATGAGGAGAACAGATGGCGAGAGTCAAGGGGGCGCGCGGGCCGGAGGGACTGGAATGAGGCCCAGGTCAGTTGCTGCCCAGCCAGCCAGCCCAGCCGGCCCAGTCAGGCCATCCATCACGGCCTCCCCCCGGACGGGGCGGCTATGACGACGCCTGAATATCACGGGCCAGAGAAGGATATGGATGGGCGCAGGGCAAGGCTTTCAGCCGCTTGTTCGTCCCCTCGCGCCCTCGGGGGAGGAGCGCGCGCTCTGGGGAACCCCGGCCCCCCCAAGATATAGCCCATTTTCCCCAGCATCCCTGAAGTCATTGCTGCGCTTTGTTTCGAGCTTCTTTCGTCGCGACGCACCGTACGCACGAGCGAGCGGGGGAACAACGTCGTTTTCGCAAACGCACAGGCGCTAGCTGGCCCCAATTATTATGCGGCCCAGCCAAGTCCCTGCCGCCGCCCGCTCACCGCGCACGCCCGCGGCCGCTTGCTTCGGGCTGCTGGTTCTCGAGACCACCATCTGGCCCCCCCCCAAGGGTGGTGTTGCGAGCAGAGCTATTCCCAAGCGGCCGGCTTGCACGACATGCCCTTTCTGGCACGTCCTCCTTTCTTTCTTTGCTTCCATCCCTTCCCGACTCCGGTCTTAGCAGCACCAAGCCGGCCGGGCCGCACTGCTATGCTGCTATGCTGGCAGCCAACGTGTATCTTGTGTTCCTCCTCCCCCTCCCCCTCCTCCCTTCTCGTCGCTGTTCCTCCCTCCCTCTCAAATGAGTCCTTGTGGGGCGGTGTCCACTCCAGCCCTCCCTCGTTCGTGTTGGTCACATTATTTATTTTTAATTTTTTTCTTTTGCCCTCCCCCATCCGGAACCAGGCGTAGAGGAACGAGAGACCAGGCCCCCCGCCGCACTAGGCCTGTTCGTTCGAAGTCGCAGGGAAAGAAGGGTCCTTGCTGGACAAATGCGTGCTCCCCTTGTGTGGGGCTCGTGCTGCCTGTCTTGCCACGACTTCACACAAGCGCACTCACTTGACAACCGCCCGCAGCCACAACGTACGTACGCACATCGTGCCGGGACGATTCAACGCCGCGTCCCTCCCCTCGCCGTCTCCAGATGCAGCAGCCATCAGCAGCGGCAGCAGAATTCATGCAGGTCGTGCCGCCTGCCGTTGCCTGGGCATGCACAAAACAGCCAGCCATCTCGCTCTTTCCGCGCTGCGCGAGCCCGGCGCCTGCGTCGTGGGAGGGAGGGCCGCTGCTGCTGCTCGGAGGCCGAGGGCAGAAGGAAGCATGGTCCACCGCCCCACCCCCAGTTACACCCCCGCCCCTGTGTCTTGCCCCCGGTCCATGTGCCGTTACCGCCACTGCGCCCCCGTTCTCTGTATCCGGTACTTAGTCCTCCATCCTCTGGCCTGGACTTGTGCGGCATTTGCGTCTCGCACGCACCGGCTCCCCCGCCTGTTTGTGCTGTGTGCCCGCCCCCCCTCTTCTCGGCCCCTCCCCCTGGCTTGCCTGCGTGGCTCCTCTGTCTTCTGTCGTCCGCCTCGCCCGCAGCCCCTCCCCCTCCTGCCATAATAGGCACACCTGTAGCCGCTACTCGACAACCTGCTCTGTGCCGTGTACTGCCTAGTCGCTGCCCTCCGACGCCCGCGGCCCACTCAGTGTCCTCTTAGATCACACACCCCTCTGTTTCCGTTAACGGCGCCCCTCACCTTCTGCCGCCAATCGTTATCTACCGTTCGTATCCCGCCCCGTCCCTCCGCCGACTCAAGTCAGCCTGAGCCGCACGACTGACAGCCCGGACTGATCGACCTCTTGCGACTCGACCTCTGACGACACCCGACCCTCTTCTCTTTCTACATACTGTCATCATCTCTCATCCTCCTCAATCCTCCTCATCTTTTTATTCCTCTTATTCCTCCTGCTCCTTGCTCAATTTCACCCGCCTCCGCCTCCGCCGTCGCCCACATTTAACCAATCAGACGTGTCTGCCTTTCGCCGCCACACTGCCGCTGCCGCCACGCCGCCGCTCTGTTCGCCCCGCCTGCGCCCCAGCCTCTCCCGCTCACTAACCGTCTCGCCGCGCCTCGTGTCTAAGTCCATCCGCGGCCGTGGTCATCGCCGTCAATCTCCCTTTAGGCTTTTCCCCCTGTTTATATCCCGTACTCTCTGGACTGTCCATGATTTCGTTCTCAAACCGTTAATTCGGCTGTTGAGCCCGTTTTCCTCCCTCTCCCTCTCCGTCTTGGACCTTGTTCATCCTTATGCGTGGTCTGAAATATATACGACTCTTTGCTATTCCCTGCGGACGATACCCCTTTTCTGCGACTTGGGAACGGGATTTCCTCCTTTCGTGGATAAATACCTTATAGGCTCACGGTTTTTTGGTTCCCCAGACTGTCTTTCAAGATTGCATTCCACACTTTCTTCTGGCCGCACATCCAGCCTATTCCACATCACTTACAATCTTCCGTTCTCCCGCTTGGCCCGGCTCGGCGCGTTTTCTGGTCTCGTTCCGGACTCTGCCTCGTTTTGAACTCCGCGCCAGCTTTGTATCAGAGGGCAGATACCATCATGCAGCAGCATGGCGGCCTCGGATATCTCACTCCTACTTCGCCGCCCCATAACCAGGTCAAACCCAGTGCTTACCGGAACCCGGCGCGTTGTATTCCTGTCCCCCCCGAGGAGCGTCTCGGTCGTTTGCTCGAGGGCAAACTCCAGCTGACGGACATACTCGGTACGGGAGCCTATGGCGTGGTCTACTCGGCAGTTGATGTCAAATCGGGTACCCGTTACGCCGTCAAGTGCCTCAACAAGTTTGCTTCAGATGGCTCCCCGTTGAAGAGATGCCAAGTTGCGTATCAACAGCGGGAGATCCGGCTTCACCATCAGGCCTCGGCCCATCCCAATGTCATCTCCATGCTCAGGATTGTCGATGACGATGAATGCATTTATGTCATTCTCGAGTATTGTCCAGAAGGCGACCTCTTCCTCAACATCACTGAGCTGGGTCAATATGTGGGTAAAGATGATTTATCCAAGAAGGTCTTCCTTCAAATTCTCGACGCTGTCGAGCACTGCCACAATCTGGGTATCTACCACCGGGATCTCAAGCCGGAAAATATCTTGGTCACCGAAAACGGCGAAACCGTTAAGTTGGCTGACTTTGGCCTGGCCACTTCCGAAGATCGGTCAGAGGATTATGGATGCGGATCGATGTTTTACATGAGCCCTGGTAATTTCGCCTCTCCCATAGTGCTTTTCTCAAACCCTCGATGACCTCATCTTCGTTGCTGGAAGACTAACATGATACCGTCGACTCAGAATGCCTTGATCCGTCTACGAGAGAGCTGTTCTATATGTGTGCTCCCAACGATGTCTGGTCCCTCGGCGTCATCCTTGTGAACTTGACCTGTGGACGCAATCCGTGGAAGCAGGCCTCACTCCAGGACTCCGCTTTCCGTACTTACGCTCGTTCCCGCGATTTCCTCAAGACGATTTTGCCCTTGTCAGACGAGCTGAACGACATTCTCGGCTGCATCTTCACTCCCAGTCCCGAGCACAGGATCACCCTCGCGGAACTTCGGAGTCGTATCTTGGCCTGTTCTTCTTTCACGGTGCCCGCTATCGCATCCGCCTCGACAGTAATACCGCACCCGTATGACCAATCATACGTTTACCCTGAGAATGCTGCTATCGACGATTACAACTACGAGTCATCACTTTCGCCTGCTTCGACGTCATCCGACGAGGGATCGCTCACCTCGACCGCTTCCACCATTGACGACCTTGAAGATTTTTTTACGAACAATGCGAAGTACCGTCCGACTGTACGTCCCAGACTTTACGATCCTGAAGACATGCGGGAGACGTCGATCATACACCATTGTCCGCAGTATGCTGCTCAATACTCTGGACCAGCCCCAATCTCCCTGCCCGTACTGCCGTCACCACCACCATCGACGTCGGTAACAGCCGTTGAGAGGCCTCCGACGGAGTCTTCCCCCCTCCCAACTGTTCAGGTAGCTTGCCAGCCGCCACGTTCCTATTTCCCTTTTTGGGGAGAAATGGTGAAATATGTTCAGCACGCTCCGATGGTGCCACATTCCGCCACATTTCATCATGCCCGTTTGGTGCCTGCCTTTCAGGGGTGCTACTAGTGTCTGCTACCAGCGGGTTTGCAGCATGTAGTACACAATCCGGTTGTTGCGTCGATTGGCAGATTTCGTTTGACCACTTTTTCTCCAATGCACCTGGAAAGCCTATCCGCGACGTCTTCTGAACGTTACCATCACATTCGGTACGGACTCGTTACGATTCAAGTTTCATTCTCTTTTTGTCGTCATAATGCCTACTCTACGACTTGGGACAACGAATCCTTTCACAGTTTGCAGCGCGGAGTTGATTTG
This sequence comes from Nilaparvata lugens yeast-like symbiont, assembly GCA_000758425.1. Lineage (NCBI taxonomy): Eukaryota > Fungi > Ascomycota > Nilaparvata lugens yeast-like symbiont. The sequence goes on along the minus strand of KN173802.1, from coordinate 87,016 downwards.
TTCGATTTTATGGTATCTACAGGATCGGGAAGCGTGTGCGATGGTCGTTTGAGCTCATGACGCCTGTGGAGTTGCAATAAAAAAAGTCGTGCGAGCCTTGGTCTCACTTGTTCCCTGTTTCACCAAAGAGTCTGATGGAGGACTAGACTTTGGCAAGATTGGCCAGGACGAAAGGTGTCAAGACAGGATAAGGCTTGTTCCTTTGGTAGTGAAATCGCGCGCGAGACATAATACCGGGCTTCATCATCCCTTAAGTAGATGGGCGATATGAAATGGTGTGGGGGCAAATCATCGTCAAGGACACATCCGATGATACGTAGAGAAGCCATTTCGTCCAAGAGATTTGTCGTGACGCCAGTCGCGGGGAAATGCGACGTGTGAAGATTTTTGTGTACAGTGGCAGGGAAGAGATGTAGGTTTGTACGAGAGAGATAAGCCTCATGTAGATGCGGCCATGTAGCCGGGGTGTCCGTCTCGGTGACGTTGACGGACCGAGCAGAGCAAGAAAGACCAAGCCCAACCACCACTGTCACGTAGCCATGGCTACATGAGTCACCGGGGCGACGGGCGCGTTGCTGGCAGACGAGGAGAAAGAAGCCAAGCAAGCCCACAAAGGCGGCCTAGGATTTGTTTGTTGGTGTGGATGAATGGTGGAAAGATGGCGATGAGGGTGTTGCGTTGCGTTGCAGCGTTGCGTTGCATGGCGTTGCGCGCATCATGCGTGCTTGCCAAGGAAGAAGACTACTACTCTCAGGCCCGTCTCCCAACCATCGCCATCAACGACGTGCGGTGTGTGCCCCATCCATTCACCGCTCTCCGGTCATCCACCCACCACGCGCACCGCCCCTTCTGTCCCCCGGCGTCGGCGCTGTCATGGTGCACGGGCCCGGGGGGGTCCGGATATGTCCTCCGGCGGCCCGACTCTGGTTGTAGGGCGGCGCAGCCGACCCTCAATGCCATGCCGGCCCCTGAACGTGCTGTGGCCAGGGATGCCAGCTTTTCGGCCAGACATGAATTGATGACGGATGGGCTTTTTCTCGGCCATGAGCGCGTTATAGACAAGATTTAGCTTCGCCGCTTCAAAGCCTTGTTGATCTACAGGTCCGGCAAAGTCACGCCTAGCACCGGATATTTGCGGCAACGGACTGCCGCATCGCGCATCGCGTCTATACTTGGACGCGACCCCATGGGGGGCACTCAAAAGTGAACGACACGAATTGCTTTCCACGACGCGACCGTCTGTGCGTGCAAGGGCTGTGGAGAGAAGAAGGCAAAGAACCCTGGAGACTTTGGGTAATATATTGTGGGACATTGACGACCAACAGGCACGCCATTCCGTTGCACGGACCGTTAGGGCCGGAAGCCTTAAGCCCAAGTCGGAGCGATCAGAAATAAGGAGAGGGGGGGCCCAGCACATGATGTTGGTAAGACCTCATCAGCAGACCACGGGGTTTCCTTGACACACGGAAAGCATCTTGGCCAGTGCCCGGCCAGTGCCCAGCCAGCGGCGGGGAAGCCGGTCGACTCGGTCGAATCTACCAAGTGCCAAGTATCTATCCTGCGAATTAACCTGTACGTGCTTACTTTCGTACATACACCAGCCGTCCAAGGAAGTCGGCGCCTCTCGGCCGAGAGCGCCACGTGACCTATATCTACCGCGGCTGAGAATGTGGCTTGTGAGTTGGCAAGCGTCTGTTGACAGGGTGGTATGAAGATGATGATGCGTACATGATTCGTTGGGACAAGGCTGCAGCTCACGCTACATACAACACCCCTTGACCCCCACTACCCAACATTCCCCAAAATGCCGACATGACGTGTTGTGTTTGATGTCTTGCCGATTTCACTCGAGAAAAAGGGGGGGGGGGCATTCTCGCCTGTTCCGGTGAGTGCAAGGCGATGATCTTGGCTGCTCTGGGGCTAGCGGCAGAATAATCCAGAACCTCTGGGCATAAGTTCTGCCGCTTGGCTTAATCGCTTTGCTCAAGCCCCCTCGATCCACCTGATTTTATTGTTCTCTCCGTTACGAAACCCACGATCCACAGTCTGGATTCTCGGCGCCAACATCTGCTTTCTTCTGCATCACGAGTAATCCAGCGCCAATAACGCTGGTCCTAATCCACCTCCCTCGCGAGACTGGAGCTTCGCATCTCATGGCAGCAATTGTCTTGTATGAGTCGCTCCACCTGGCCTTCATCAGCTCACCCAATCGCCTTAGCCTTAGCCGCAGTGGCCGTGCATGAAAATAGGCAGGCCAAAGGTTGCTAATCGCGCACTCGTTCCCCGCCGCCACCGATGGAGGCTTGGCCGTGTGACCCGGCCCCTCCGACCTCTTTTTTGATACGAACAGTGGACGTGCCCTCGACCACGCCCTTGACCGCACAAAGGCGCAATCCCCCCTGACCTTTTGCCTCGTCTGCTTCTCTGTTGCACCAATGTCATGCAACAGTCTGTCCTGGCTCCTTTATACCATACAAGTCATGGATCTGGCCACCAAACTAACAAACTAGCCACTTGCCATTCCCGGGCACATTCAGGCCTGCCCGAGTCAAACGAGTCACCGCCTACTCGGGGTCTGCCTGGCTATGTCGTGCACCCTATTTACCCGTGCTAAGACGCTGCCGTGCCTTTCCCCCTCCGTGGTGGGGGCGGCATCAAGGATAGATCTCGGGTCGTCCCTTTTGTAGGCCGTAATGCACGCGCACACCTTTAGGTGGTGATGGATTGCTTAGCCGCCTATTGGTGCCGCCGCAGGTAAGCTTTCCCAACTCCCATCTCCTTCCGCAAGTCCTTCGCCTCCCCCCTCCTCCTCCGCCGCCGCCGCCACGCCGATCCGTGGTCAAAGCCCGTGGACAACTGAGGGCTTACGGCCGAGGAAGCCATGGCGTCCGACACAAATGGCCTCGCCAGTCGCTCGCCCGGGGACGAAGAGAAAGTCTCTGGGCACCCCAACCAAGTTGCCAGCGACGTGGACAGCAATGGCGGTGCCAGCCTACAGGCCGTCAACCCCAAATCTTTCATGCAGACGGCCTTGCCCGTTTTTGCCTGCGGCGCCGGCCTCTTTTCCGACGGTTACATCAACAACGTGAGTGTACCCTCGACGCGTCAAATCCCGCAAAAAAATCGCCTGTGGCTGGCGGGCTGGCGGTCGCCTAGACATTCCTCTGCAGGCCCTAGGGTAAGAAGCGCTCGCAACGATGGGATAAGACTACGTGTATAGAAAGACAGACAACTGGACATCGAGTATAAACACGTGAGCGGAGACTGCGAATGCTCCATCCACATTTTTTTTCTCCCCAGGGCCTTGGACGAAAAGGCCTGGCTTTTACAACGTTGTCTCTGCATCGCATGACTGACGCGCCATTGCTTGCGCCCCCCTCCACAACCTCAGGTCATCGGCTCTGTCAACACCGTCCTCAAGATTCAGTACGGCGACGTCTATAACAACTCGCACGCCGCCAAGTATGTCGCCGACATCGCCTTTGCCGGCACCGTCATCGGTCAGCTCATCTTTGGCTTTGCCTCCGATCGCTGGTCGCGCTCAAACT
>KN173802.1:56872-80196 GCA_000758425.1 Nilaparvata lugens yeast-like symbiont | reverse complement strand
AGCGTCCCGAGCTGGCACAAGAATGTGTCTATTCGCTTGACCGCACAAGTACGCCGACTGCCTCCCTCCCGGAACAAAGCTGGCCTCCCTTAGCGGCCCCCCTCCTCCTCGGTGCCCTGCCTTTTCGCCTGGGCGGTCCACCGTTCAGACGTGCGGCGGCGACGTGTCATTGCGCCCTCGGCCCGCCAAGCACTTTCTGAAACCAGTCAAGCACGACCTGGTTCTGCAGCTTGAGGCCGCCGAGCCCCGTGTGCTCGCCGACGGCGTCCTCGGAGTGGAATCGATGAAGGTGGCCGCGAGGGCCGAGCGCTGCGGCCAGACGGGCCGGCTGGCTGCCGAAGAAGAGGCCGTTCTCGGCTTCACCGACGAAGACGGGTGCCCGGATGCGGTCGACGACGTGCTCGAGGGTGTAGTTGGCCGCCAGCGTGACCAGTTCAAAGGGCGAACGGGTGCCAAAGGCCCACGTGCCCTGCTCGAGCCCCCAGCGTAGGCTGGTCGGCTGCCCGGGCTGCAGGAAACGCGCGCCCTGTCGCCGGCGGCGTGCAGGCGCATCATGTCCAGCTCGAAGACGTCGTCCAGGACGGCCCCAAAGTTCCAGACTCCGTCGAGGGCCATGGCGGCGAAGCGGTCATCGAAAGCGGCGGCACGAGGCGCCAGGTATCCGCCAAAGTAGACGCCCAAGAGGCTAACCGAGCGGGCGTCGACGTGGTCTGTCTGACGCAGGACGTGGTCCATGACGGGTCGGACCATGCGCTCCCAGTCGGGAATGAAGCCCAGCTTCTGGCCACGGAGCACGCTGGGCTGGCCGGGGCCCTCGTAGCTCATGACGTTGAAGCCACGTTCGAGGGTGGCGAGGCCAACCAGGTGGTACATGTCCTCTTGGGAACCGTCGTAGCTGTTGCCGATGATAATGGTCGGCCGCTGGCGGGGCTCCTCGTCGCTGGGCGTCATCCAAATGGCGGCAATGTCGAAGTCGGGCGTCTTCAAGGTCAGCCGCTGGCCCGAGAGCTTGAGCAAGGCCAGCCCCTGGTCAAAGGCGGCCGTCTGCTAGTCCCAGAGTGACGTGATACGCGCGTCGGACGGGTTACCGTGGAGGAAGAAGTCGGCGAAGCGGAAATAGGTGGCCGCGCTGAAAAAGGCGGTACGGGCGGAAAAGGGGAAACCGGACGCGACGACAGCAAGGGCCCGGTCGTAGACGCGAGTGGCCAGGCGCTGAAAGGAGCCGGAGAAGCTTTCGAAGTCGCCGGGGATGATGCGTGAAGCAGCCTGCAGGACTTCATCCACGTCCGCGCCATCGTATACGCTGGTCGACAAAACGTGTAGGAGACTGAAGTCGAACACGGCATCTTTGCTGAGAGGGTACAGCCTCCAAGTGGTGTTGGCGGTCATGGCAAAGGCTCGATTCGAATCCTCTCGGCCCAGTCACAGGTTTTTTTCTTTTTTTTCTTCAGAAGTGTGAGTGTATCAGAACTTCTCAGAACTGCCACCAAGGCAATCCAAGGACCGCCCTTAGACGTTTATATAGCCGCGCCATTTCGTGCCGGACGTGGAGGTGCAGCGTTGGCGCGTCGGGACCGTCAAGGCCGAACGAAGGGCCGAGCATCGAGCAAGGTAGCGGCGAAGGAGAAAAATACACGAAGAAGAAGATGATGAATGGAAAAAGAAGCAGAAATCGTCAGTTCCGGAACGAGGCTTGCGCGAACCATCTTTTCGGTGGCCATATCATTGGTTCGGTGGCGACACGAGGAACCGCCATGGTCAGGGGGGGAACGGGCTGCCGCCGAATCGGAGGGCCAGGTTGAACAACGGGTGTTAAACGACAGGTGTGCGGGGCTTGACACCTGCAAGGCTCAGCCAAGGCCAGGGGGGGGGCAAAGGCATGAGAAGCAGGAGCTGGACGAGGTTCACGGGCTCAACAAGGCTGCAAGGTATACGGAACGGGTCAGCTCGTTCCGCTGAGCGCCGGCCCCATGAGACGAGAAGGTTTCCGGGCTTGCTGATGCGACGCCTAGGGCACATGCTAGACGACGGCGGTTCTTTCTCGCTGCCTTGGGCCTGGGACTTCAACGACACCACAATGAGCAGGCATGCCATACCGTCACACGCTCCAAAACCTCCCCATGCGAACCTCGCGAAGTCGAGCATATCGCAAAGAGCAGCCAGCTCGTGTGTACCTCGGCCATGTCCGCGAGTCAGACATCCAAGAAAGTCCGGCTCCTGGGTGTTCACTTCAATCGCAGAGGCGCCTCAACGTCAGGCGAGCCGTCTTGAGAGCAAGCTTAGAGAGGTGCTCGGTCCGGACAACTCCGAGGGATGCAGAGCCTGCTCGGCTAGAAAAAATAAGGAGAGAGAGAGAGAGAGAGAGAGAGCAGTCGACTCCGTATCCTTGGATGGGCCGTCCGTCTCGATCCACATCCGTGGCCTCTTCTGCTTTGGCGTCGGCGGTGCTCCCCTCTCGGCAACCGTCCACGACTCGGTGGCATGGCCGACAAAGGCCTGGTCGGTCGACATGTGCTACCGTGCAAACGACGGACCTGGCAGTTCGCAGCTGGCGGCCGCCTGGACACACGTGCCATGCGCTGTCGCTTCATCATCAGGCATCGCGCCTCGTCGCGTCTACTGTCTTGCTGCCCGGTGACAGCGATGTTCGCGTCTCCTCTTTCTCGCACCGGCACTCACTCTGCACTCCTTGCTCTGGTGCTGTTCCCCTTTTTACTCCTCGCCAGCTCTCCTCTCCCCCCCCCCCCGGTTGCCATAGCGGCGTCCTGGATCCCCCCCTGGGCTTCTTCTCAACATCCCGAAGATACAATCAAAAAACAAGAAGCAAACTGGCCTGTTGCCCTGCCCTCCTCAGTTGCGTGAGAACCCGAACGCCGATTCACTTCTGCCCCCTCCTCTTTCGGCGTATCAGACGGTGTTATATCTGCCCTCGTACCCTTCTCCCCCTCCAAAGCCCCGGCGCCTCCTCGCCCACACCTGGGCCAGCCCTACTTGCATTGCCCTCGTCACCTTTTCACATAATCATCTCCCTCTCCCGTTTGTCTTTGCTCTTGGCTTGTTGGCACGAGTCGCAGGCACGTCGTTTCCCTCCCAGAGGCCCTCATCTCCAACCCATTCAGCTCTTGTCTTCAATATCGCTTCCATATCTGTCCTGGCCGTCATGGACCGTTCTCTGAACGCGGAGAGGCCTTTCATCCCCGGTTGCTACCGCGGCTCCCCTCCCGCTAATCTGGCCGTCGAAACTTGTGAGCTCCCCGGTTCGCAACATTGCCATTTCGCTTCTGTCGCCGCAGACCCGTTGTCGGCACGCTTGACGCCTAGTCCTCACTGTTCACCCGTCTCGTCGTCCGCCCTCGGCTCTGGCTCCTCCGCCGAGAGTCGGCAACGTGTCGAGCCCCAGGATTCTCTTGTTCATGGAATGTTGCGCCCTTCTGTCAAGGTCAGTCTGCAGGACGAATGGGCCTTTTGCCGAGGTTTTGGCCTTTGGCCCGTGACCTTGGAAGAGATACCCATGGCGCCGGAGCCGCATTGGGCGTCTTCTCGACTTGGAACAGCGTAGGTGCCGCCCCGAAGACGATAGCATCACGAGCCTTGCCCTGACCCGTGAACAGGTTGTGCAGTCAACTCGACTCGCCCGACTTCCCGTCGAGACTGTACAGAGGCCGTGGCCAAGCCGGTCCCGATGCCCTGAATCGGCCTGAGCCCTCGGCCAACCATGGCCGGTTTGCGAGTGGCACCAGCTCCAGTGAAGATAGTCTTGCGCCATCTCATAGTCTCGTCCGTCCATGGTCAACAAGATGGCACATGGCCAAGCACGATGAATGTCGTCTCCAGCCAGTCACGGATTTGGGTGTCTCGGCCGTTGCCGTCAACGAGCATCAGACCTTTGAAGCCCGCCATCTGCGTGACGCGCTCCTGGATCGCGACAGCTCGCACCCGCACAAGGCCACGCGTTCCCTGACCTTTCAGCCCATGATGGCGGTGGCCGTGCCGGAAAGGCGGCGCCGCAGCTTGGCGGCCATTCAGCTCAAAGACAGAGGTTCCAGTAAGTTTTCCACTCAGTACCACGGCATGCATACCGACAAAAACGCCAGCGCAGAGTATCTGGTTCCCGAAACGAACTGTGCACTTTGGTTGACCAACCTTCCCGCCGACGTCCGCTACGACGAGCTGCTCGATTCGATCAACAACATAGGCCGCATCTACTGCAGCTACATCAACTCGCCCGACAACATCAAGCATCGCACGGCCGCTGCCAAGGTCGTTTTCTTCTCCAACGAAGCAGCTCAGAATTTGCTTCGCCAGTCGTGGACTGAAGCCATCTACATCCGAGGCCACCGCATCAAGGTGTCTCATAACCGCATCAAGTACGCCAGCAACGCACTCTCGGGCAAGATGTCCCGCGTCCTCATAATCACGGGCCAAGATGAGTTCGTCAACGCCGAGAGCCTGCAGAAATGGTTCCAGCAGAGGTTTGTCTTCCAGGTGAACAAGATCACCGACCTGATCAAGGCCAAGGGGCGCACCGTGTGCGAGTTTCGCTTCGGGAGCTACCGGTGCCAGGCCCAGATGGGTAAGATGTCGCTGGAAAAGGACCGTCCCGTGGGTTTTAAGGTCGAATTCGTTGACGACCCGTGCGAGTTCGGCGAGACCATGAGTTCCTACGGTATTGCTGACGAGCGCATCCAAGGGAAAGGCCTCTAAGGCAACGAGGCAAGGCTTCTTGGAGGGGGGAAGATTGAAAACAGTTTCTTGTGCTCAGGTTTTTGAAACCCTGTTCGTCGTTGCTTGTAGTACTTTTCGAAGGCTGCTTGATGGCTTGGGGAATATCGAGGTGAAGAATAGTTGCTTGGCACGAACAGGGGGAAGGCTAATTAATAACCCCCTACCCCCCTGTTTTTTTCCTTCAAAAAAAGCGCTCAAGGCGCTGAATCCTCAGACCTTTCCATGGAAAAGGAGAATATTTCCAACCAGAAAGAGCGATGCCGACACATGACGCGTATTTTCCCGCTCCGACGCGTTGTTTGGCGAGCGATTGGCCGAGGAGCAGGATGCGTCGTCGGGCTGGCTCTCCCTCCGTGTTCCGAGAAGCCTTTTCTTCTTGGGCCACACCAAACAGCGAAATTTCGTGCCCCCCCTGCCTTGCTTATCGCGATAAGCTTCCTCTGGAAAACAGTCTTGCTGGCCAGACAAAGACACGAGAAGGGGCTTGACGCAGGGAGAGGCACGGGCATCGAATCGTACGAGCGACTTCTCTCTCTCTTTTTTTATAAGCCGATGGGACGGCCCGGGCCGGTACGCGGCGCTCGAAGCTGAAAAGCAGACCTCGCATCGACCGCACAGGAGCAATCGCACGACGGCCCCCCGAGAGAAGAACGCCTCAGGGCCCAGGCTGGGAAGACGGCAACGGAGCCCGTGCGACGCCACCGCCGCCGAAAGCAGACAGAACAATGCCCTGGATCTCCTCGCTGCGAGCCTTGATGGCCGGACGCCCGCCGGTGCGGCGGCCGGCCGCGACGGCCTCGACGAGGTTGCGGCCCCTGACGACGGCGTCTCCCGCCCTGGCGGCGCCCAAGGCGCGGATGCCGCTAGAGCAGGGCCGCGGCGGCCGCCGCAAGGGACAGCAGGCCCGCTCCAAGGAGTTTCTGCGCGTCAAGATGCTCAAGAAAACATGTTCTCGCCGGCGCCGGCGCCCCTGCGCATGGGTCGCCTGCGCCATCTTCGCCATTGGACCATCCACCGCGCCTGGCAGCTGTTCCGTCGCCAGGACCGCCTTGCCATGGAAAAGGAGCGGCAACGCATGCACATGGGCATGTATCATGCCTGCGAGGAGCTGCGCCTCACGGCCGGGCCTGGGGACCGTACCCAAGGCTATCTGTACCGCGTGGCCATGGAGAAGAAGGGTGTCTGGGGTTTGCATGGAGTTCCCATCGAATATGCGAGGTTTCAAACAGAATGGCCGGCCAATGAGCCCTGGAACCATGACTGGAAGCGATGAATGTACCCCTTGGGCTTTTTCCGGAGGGGGGGGTGTTCATCGAAGCGCGTGTGGCTTTTGGAGCACCTCTCACCAGGCGCCAATTCTCGTCATGGTGCTTCTACCTCATCTAATAAATTACGCTCTCTCGCGCTCCCTTCCTCCTTTTATCCCCTCACCTCTCTTTGGACTGCTTGATCATTGTCATAGATGCGTGGCCAGCCGCTCCCTTTCTCATCCTGCCAGGACTTTTCCCGCTTGTGCATTCTTGGTCAGATTGAATCCAGGTATATCTCCATCGTAGGTGCTCCTTATTTCCGTGAAGCCACCTTTTCGGCGCATCGATAACAGCATAACGAACAAAGTCGGGCACGACAAAGTCAATGCCTCACCCAAAACTGATGGCGTTGTGAGACACAAGGTCAGATAGAGGGGGGGGCAAGGCCAGCAAGCAGGTATGCGTTTCGCTAGGCCAAATACATATCCGAAACATGGCGTTAAATGCCCAAAAGTGTGAGAGAACCAAGCCTGAGTGCCATCTTTCAGAAGATTTCGTAGCATGGTCTTGATTCAAAGGGGTATCGTGATCATGTGTTTTTTTTTCCGACTGGCGCCGACAAAAGACGTCTGTGCTGGTGTATTAATTGTGTGAAGGTTTGCGTGTATGTGTGCGGGTGTGTGCGTATGAGTGTGAGTGAGTGTGAGTGTGTGCGCGCCCGCGGACGTTGAAGACCAGTCAGTCAGGCATCTCCAGGGCCTCAAAGGAAAGGCTGCGGCCAAATATACTCAACAAGCAGCTTGCAGCCGCAACAGCTCGTGTCACGAGCGTCATGACCCGTCATAGAATGACGCAGCAGCAGCCCGAACCCTCGCCCTTTTCAAAAGTCAGGAGAGCGGCGCGCGTAGCAGCCTCGAAGACGTCATCGACACCCTCACCACTCAGACTCGAACACTCAAGATATCTCTTGGAGCCAACCTCACGAGCTGCCTGTTCGCCTTCATGGGGCGTAACGAACCGCAGCGATTTCTTCCGCATTTCCTCGATTGCGACTGGGTCTTCTCGAAGATCTTTCTTCAGTCCGACAAGGATAATGGGCACGCCCGCGCAAAGACGGGTGGCCTCTTCAATCCACTAAGGTGCGGCAGCGGTTAGCAGTCTGGGAGAAAAGCTTCAGAGTGCAGGATTACGGGTAGGCGGACCTTGTGCTTGACATTGTCGAGCGAGTCGGGCGTGTCGATGGAAAACCCTATTAATATAACGTGCGCCTTCGCGTACGCCAGGGGCCGCAGTCGCTCATAGTCTTCCTGGCCGGCCGTATCCCAGAGCGCCAACTGGACTGATTTGCCGTCCACTCTGCAGTCGGTGACGTAGTTTTCGAAGACAGTGGGGATCTTGTATTCTGTGTCAACTAACTGGCAAACTCCAGTCACGGGCCGCGACATCGTCACTCACGTAATGCTGCGACGAGGTTAGCAGGACGCAGGCGGGAAGGAAGCAGGGAGGCTGCGCTCACTGGTGGAAAATAGCCCAGCGTGAAAACGCTGAGCAAGCTTGTCTTGCCGCAAGCACCATCTCCAATGATGACGAGTTTTCTGAGAGGCAAGCTGCGTTAGCTGGAGCCGCCACGGCATCACGACGGCGTTGGACGCGTGTCGCCCAGGGGGAGAGGGGGAAAGAGGACGGTGGGGAGGCTGCACCTGCGGATGACATTTTTGAGGGCTGGCGCTGGCCATTGTCGAATGATGCTCGGCGAGCGGCTCGACCGGGCAGGGCCAAAGTGGCGTGTCTTGTGAGTTTTTCTTTCTCTTTTCCCCTTCCTAGAGAATCTCGTATCGGCGCAGACGACCAACAGGGCTGAGGGAAACTATGAGCTGCGCCAAAAAAATTACTGCAGGGAGTGTCGGCCGCGTTAACCGAGGTAGCAGAAGCCGTCAAGTTAATGATTCAATGAGCGAATAGCGGCTCGTAGTTGCAGCTTTGGCCTCCTGAGGTGTCCGAACGGATTCTTTGTGAGTAGAGAGGGTGTTTAAAAGAGAGAGAGGGGGGGACAACAGAGAGAGACCGAGCGCGAGTGGGAGGAAAGGAATAGTGAGGGCGAGGATGAGTGCAGCGTCAGGTCCGGAGGTCGGTACAGCAGGGTGCGGCGGTCGGATATGGCCGTGTGTCTCTCCTTGGCGGTGGTTTTCGCGGCTTCTTTTCGAATACGAGCTGACAACCAACAGGTGGTAACATACGTCGTCAGCGTTTAAGGACGGAGTCGAAGAAGCCCTTGGCGGCGACAGAATCCCGATTCAGGAGGGGGCTGAAGGGGGCGGAGGCGATAACGGCCTCGCAGTGGAGACGAGGCGCAAAATGTCTCAACGTCGGCTAGAACCGACAGCACACATAGGCAAGAGGAGCGAGTAAAAAAATACGGCCACAGAGCCCACGGAAGCAGTGGACGCGCTCGGGGACACAAGCCAAACTAATGGGCAAGCAAGTCTCGAGTGGGGGGGGCGGCGGTGGAGAGAAGAGGCTCAGTTCCTCCCACGTCAGCTTACATAACGACAACGCCGAAGACCCCGGCGCAAGCAGCAGCCGCAGCGCGGTTCGTGCGACGGCAGTGGCAGGCGCATAAGATAATTAGGCCACGGATACGTATTACTTAAAGCGACAGATCGGGAGTCTCGAGGCTCGTCGCAGCCAGCGCCCAGCGCCGCGGGACGCTGCTGAGCCTGCTATGCTCAACGGAGGTCGGGCCAGTATAACAGAACAAGACTCTACGTTAGTAAGCCGCTGTGCGACCCTTGCCCGCCACCCTTGCGCCCATCTAGGGTTACGCGGGTGCCTCTGAGTCCCTCAGCTTAGGCCGAGCCGCTCGTTCTCGCTTCATGCGCTTGTGGGTAAGATTGACCCCGTGAGGCGCGTTATGTCTTTCCTTATCTTGCATTTAAAGGGACATCCGGAGCCTGACGCACAACATGGCACGCCCTGGATTTTGCGAGGTGCGTTTGCCTCGACAAGGGAATGCCGGCCTAGTTGTGGCCGTCCTTGATGGTTTTGAGCGCCGACGTGAATGGCATCTTGCCCTCGCCGGCCTTTGTGACCGCGACCACCTCCGCTGTATCCGCAATCCCTCCACTCAAGTGTGGCTTAAGCGACGGCCAATGGCGCCGCACGTTACGACCCAACTGCGAAATTGCAGGTGTTACATCCCGAAAATGGAATAACGTAGTCTTCGAGACCTGCAGACTATTCTTTGCCGGCGGAGTGAACAGGAAGTGACAGCCAATCAAGGGAAGGAACTCATTCCGAGTTCACCACAAGGATGATGAGCACCGAGTGAATGACGAGCGAAGTCAAGGACATATAAAGGTCTCGACTTTCGCCCCTCCTAGATGGCCAGTGAGCTCTAGGCCACGTTTAGATTATTGTCATACATTGGGCTCTACTGCCCGGTTACGTTCAGGCCATACGACTCTGAGATTCTCACCAACATGAAAAATTATATGAAGCCTCGCGACACGGGTCGTCTCGAAGGAGTTGCTGCAGACCTTCAACAGCTTGGGCTAGGCCATCGTGGATTGCAAACAGAACAAGACTGGAGACCCGACGGTGGAAGCGACAGCTTTTCAGCAGACGGTGCCATCGTCTGTGCCGGCAAACTAGAAAACGAAAATGGCTGGGCCGGACTGTGGAGGAACGGAGGTTGTTGCCAATCAGGTGGGAGGTCGGAGACTGAGAAAAATTTCGTCGACATGAACATTTAGATTTGACACAACCGCCTTGCAGTAAGAGGAGTCCTACCGAGCGCTAAAACCTTTACAGAGAAGAGCGCTCGGGACGGCGCGGCTCCGCTTTGTGGAGGCTAGCTAGCGCATTCGCCTTGATACCGCCTCGCGGAAGACTTGTATGCAGCGTTGGCACAGCAGAATCCGGGCAGACTCATTTTTGCGTTCATGCCAGAGTAGGATCTTGAGTGGTCTAAGTTGCATATTACCCACGCTTTTTTTGTGACTACTGCCGCTCAAGAGGATGCGCATCTTGAGCAGTCTCACGATCTTGAAAACGGCAAAAGCAGAGTCCGTCTAATGCACTAGCCCTGACTAGCTCTTTCAAAGGCCCGGGATTGCTGCAGCTTGACACACAACTGTGTCTCTATCGTCACGTATACCTCACGCTGCTTCTTTTTGTAGATGACACAATTCTTGCGGCGCCGACGGTGGCGATGATAGGCGAGAAGGTACGCCTCCTTGATGGGCTGCAAAGGATGAGGCAGAGCAGCTCTTGTCCTCGCATCAAATGACCAGAAGCAAGTACTAACCTGAACGGGGCTCATTGCTAAGCCGAGGCAACCGATACGCTACTTCAAGGGCACCGTGTATCAGGATATTGTTCCTGGAGCTTTTTTATGGGCGTACTGACATCAAGCCACGTATGTGTGTGGGTGTTGACTTTGTTCAAGATCCCAGCGTTCGTTATAACATGACGGGCTCTATTGCCATCGTTGTCGGTACCACTTGCATTCGGCGAGTTGAAAGGGCGTCACGCTTTGGTCAACGGAGGAGAGGAGTTGATCATTCCGACTCCGCAAGGGCAGGAAAGCATGGCATTGATGTGGCTGCTCGGGAAAGCCTCCATGACACTGACGAGGCTCGGATCCGAGCGATGTGTGTTTTCCTGAATTTTAGAACACGATCTAAAGGAGCCCTCGCAAGCAGAACCCCTGATTCCAGGGCTGCCTGAGCCTCGCCAACGAAGAGAAGCTTGTACGGATTTCTCGGAAGAGTAATTGTCCGACAAGAGGGCGTCGATGCCACCTCGATTGTAGGCCTCGGCACCCGATTGGCCCGCGGCGCAGGGGTTTATACGCATTTTTCACGAAGCAACAAGAACAAGGCGAGAGGCTCAAAAAGCAGCCGCATAGTGACAGGAGATCCTGGGCGAGCTTGCTGCAGGAGACTGGGCAGCGCTTTTACGAGGGTCTCTGGATAATTGGGTGGAGATAATACTCTCTTGCTTTGCAGGATACCATTGAGCCCGAAGGGGAAGCGTCACGGCCTCGCAGTAAACTGATTCTTTTGGCGCAAGCAATCCAAAACGGTAACTACAATATAAATTCGACTGTAAAAAGGGGTAAGGTTGATTGGTGTGTGGGGTAGGTGGCCTTGACCCGTCATTTTCTTGTAAGCCTCTTTTTGACAGGATGATGTGGACAAGATGACGGACGACACGGCGTGATTTACTTGGCAGTTACGCGCTTGGCTCTTATCAGGCCTCATGGCGTGCGGGACAGACTCCAAGGCTACATTGACGCGCTGGCCAACGGTGCACATAACGATGTGAAATTGGCGGCGAGTGGTGGCTTCGTGAGTAAGCTGGCCGCCACGGTCAAGGCCTCTCTCTCGCTCAGTGCTCGGCGCGCGAGACAAGGTGATTTGATTAGCATATAAGACATCGAGGAAATGCAAGGCGCCGACTTCGCTGTCTGGTTGTGAAACTCAGTCAACAGTCTGTCTGGGCAGTTGAATCCTCGTCGCGGGCGCCATTGCCACCACGATTCGGGCCCCGGAACAGCTGCCAACAGCTAACAGTCGGACTGGTCGGCTAAACCAGCGACGTGACCCTCCCCCCATCACATCACCATGACCAACCCCCCATTTCATTAGGCTGCCGAGCAGGGTGGATGGGTTGGGTGGGTAGTTTGCAAGGCCCGTGGCCTGGGGAAGGGATAATCTGCGTTCTTAGCCTCGCATCTACTATAGCTATAGGTACCTGAGGCGCGGTGCGGTACGAAAGCAGACAGGGGCTTCTTGGTCTCCAGTTCCCGCTACCGCGGGCAAGCTTAGTCGCGGCGCCATCTGCTGCGTCCCCGGTTTTCCCGGCCTCCCCCTTCCTCTCCGTTCCCCATATGCCTTCAAGGCCTACCAAGGGACTCGGGGCCGTCATGAATCCCCACCTTGTTGGGCATTGGGCACACTGGGCCGTCCGGTGATCGGTCACGGTGCGACGAATGAGCGAGTCAGGTAGGCGGTTTGATGTCGGCCCCTGTTACGGGCTTAGTGCTGCCATTGTTGTACATACGGAGGCGGCCCCAGGCCAAAACGTGCATCCTGATGATCTCATTGCAGGGATCCCATGTAGCTTTGCTAGTGTCGCAAGTGCGCTTTAAAGCACCCGCCACACCCTCCAGGAGCCGTGTCCCCCCTCCCAAAATGCCTCGTCCACAGGCACGCCGGCTACTCCTAATTGCCGACGCAGCGCTCGAAGAGGCCGATGGGCGAGGTGCGGCACATGACGGCATCCAGCTCTCTCGTTTCACCTGCGCCAGTTCGATGAGAGAGACTCGAGAGATGCTCTGTTCAGCGGTCTCCCTCCAAATATAGGCCCCTCTCCCGAGATAGGAGGGAGGAGGTAACGCGCATGCACGAGCACTATCATCTATCCAGCGTCTCCTCCCTCGCCGAGCCGCGGACGATCCCCTGTTTTCCAAGTGATTTATTATGCCTTTTCGCCCGTTTGTCTTCCTTTTTCTCCCACACACTACTTGAAACGGACGGCTCTTTTCGTCAGCCTGCCGCCGGCGCGGCCCAAACAACCATCCACACACCGTCGCTTGTATCCCCCTTCTCCCTCTCCGCCCCACCGTCCCTGGTTGGGAAACAAGGAGAAGGCCTTGGCTGATCCACGGACGACGACCTTGACACTGTGCCCGAGCCTACATGCTCGTGCAAGCTCAGCCGTCGCCCTGCAGAAGCCTTCCACACTGACCCGGCCTCGGTGATGGCAAAGTCAAAGAGCGGCAAGGCGAGAGCAAGAATGGTGTGTGCATATAGGAAAAACCAAGATACGAAGCCCACTACAACGATGTCAGCCAAGGCACACACCACCATCCCCCCGGCTCGCTGTTCCCTCCAAAGTCCCCGCCGGACTATATCCGTGCTCCAAACTGGCAAAATCTCCCTCCTGGCCCTTGTCTCTGGCTAGATGCTTGACAGACTGGGATGCAACCACCGACTGCCCATCGTGCCTGCTCTGTGCGCAGCATAACACAGCTTTGGCAGACATGGCAGAGGGGCCTCATCTCTCCGGCCTTCTCGGGCTTCCCGTCCCTCGCCCTGTCCCCTCCCCTCCATTGCCATCAGCGCAGGGAGACAGGGGACGAAGATTGTGAGAAGAGCGAGGGGATAGGGCGAGACGAGAGAGGGAGAGAAGGGGGGAGAGAGCGTCAGGCATAACACACATGCGCACGGAGAGAAAAAAGCCCTAATGAAAAGGAGGGAAAGCAAAGAAAATGTCTCAGAGGACGGCCATCCGACGCACGTCTCGACGATGACAGAAGTACCTCCCCTCCCACTAACATCTGCTATCCCTCGTTGCACCCTGAGACTCGGAATCACCAGGGCCCGTCCTCACTTCATCTCACTGCACCGTGCCCTCTCTCATCCTGACTCTTCCTCGAAACCTCCCCCCGGGATCTTCCCCTTCTCTCTTTTCACTTCCACGTCTTCCGACTTCACGGCATTGTAACCTATAGTGTGGACGGAGCACGATCCGCTCGCCCTCATCGGTTGCTTGACCCTCTCTTCTAGCATCTCGTCCGGCTTCGCGCCGCTTACAGCGTTCTGCCTCGATTCCGCCGCTGCTGGCCGTTTTCCCTCGCACATGTGAGTACTTCCCGGGTCATCCACCTACCCATCGAACAATAAATCCAACGTCGGCGAGTAAAAGCCTTGGGTTGGGTGGGCCGCCAGCACTTCGCGATCCATTCCATGGCCCCTGCCGCCCGCCGCGGCCTGTCCTACGACCTTTGCGCCTCTCCATTCCAGACGCGCCCAAACCCTCCTGCCAAAACAACACCAAAAACACCGAGCGTGTTGGCCACCGCACCTTCTGCCCCGTCCTTTCTCTGCTGCTAACGATGAACCGGAAACTCCAGGTCCCCTCGACGGGCAATACCTCTTCCACACACAAGCTCTTCATAGCCACACGCCGACGCCTCTGCCTTCGCTTGTCGTCCCGAACCATTTACTCCCCAATCTGTCTCTAGACCCATCCGAACAGACGAGATCAACGACGACGACGGTCGCGGAACCAGCAGCCCTTCAAAAACACACCAAAAAAACCGTCAGGAGAGCTGCATCCACCTACCTCAGCCCGCAGCCCATATCCACCTGGCCGTCTCGGGGCGTTGCGAGCCAAGGCTGGCTGCCAGGCATCACAGCCCGATGCTTCTGAAGTTAACCCGCCGCCCGCAGCGAGCGCAATGCTGAGCGACCCCGCCGTGCGAGCAAGTCTTTGCGTGGCTCCCCTCGAGATACCTCAATCTCGGCATCAAGACGTCACCAATGGCCTGATGTCCCAGGCGAACCTCTATTTCCAATCACACATGACTCCTCCACCGACCCCCAATGGCTCTCAGGAAGACCTGTCACCCGAGGTAGTGGAGCCGCCTGTTTTCTACAACTTCCTGCGCGCCCATTACGTCTTCAGCCCCAGCTGCGTCATGACCGAATCAAGCGTTACACTGCCACTTGATGTAGACGATGTTATCCTTGTTCACTCGGTCCATACCAACGGATGGGCAGACGGCACCTTGCTGGCGACAGGCGCAAGGGGATGGCTGCCAACAAACTATTGTGTTGCATATGAGCCCGACGACATGCGTAGCCTTCTCAAGGCTCTCCTCGATTTTTTGGGATCTCCTGAAAAGCACCTCGGTCGACGACAGTGAAAATTTTCGCAATCAAGAGTTTATGAAGGGCATCATTGCTGGCGTTCGCTATCTCCTGGTACGTTTACTTGGTGGTCTTATTCTCGCTCCCTCGCTCTCCCTCGCCGCGGCATGTCTCTTCCCCTTTCGGCCATGGAGCAAGCCCCCCCTCTTTTTGTTTTGTCCCGTCATCCAGCCTTCTGACACAGGCCGATAAATGTAGGAGCGTACGCATTGCTTAAGCAGAGACTCTGCTGTTGTCCTGCGTAACGATGCCCTGAGGAGGGTTCGGAAATCCCTGCTTTCCGAGCTTTCTCTTCTAGTCAAGACCGCAAAGAGGTTACAGGAGTGCCAAAAGGGAACTCTAGACCCTGCCGAGGATGCCAACGATATCATTGACCAGATGATCCTCAAGGCCTTCAAAATCGTCACCAAGGGCGTCGCGTTCGTCGACGTATTCGAAGAAGACCGAAAATCTCGTGCTCCTGCCGCCGTCACCGTACTGGCCACCGTCGCCGAAGAGGCCTATGTGCCGCTCACCCCTCCGGCCGACCGGACGACGTTCGACTCGGCCCGCGACCCCATGTCCGCGCAAGACGTCCCTTCAGCAGCGGTCCCTTGGGTCAGACGCCTGTCGTCCCTCCACTCACCCATTCCAGGCGATCTCTCTCCTGGCGGCTCGGCCCAGAAGAGGATGTCTCAGGGAAGCATGCACAAGGCTCATCGCCTCTCTGGCGCCATGGCACATCGGGTCTCCCTCGCTGGCCCTTCACCCCTTTCGAGGCCTCATCGTCTTGCTTCGGAAAGACTCAATCGAAGCCACGACAGGTTTCTCTCCCATTTGGGCTCTTTCATCGGCCGCCTACACCTTCAATCGCACTCGCGACACGAGTTGGCCCTCACTATCAAACTGTCATCTTTATCAGGAGGCGAGCTCCTGACCGTCATCGACGGCATCCGCAGCTATAGCAGCGCGAGCCTCAACGCCCTCGGCCAGGTTCGAACTGCCATGTTTGAGCGCATCCAGATCTTGGTCCTGTCGGCCTGCGACATCCTAGAGCACGCCAGGAACTCAGATAGTCCGGACATCATCATGCCCCACGACAACACTGTGCTGCTCGCGGCGGCCACCGGATGCGTCCGTGCTGCGGGTGAGTGCGTGGCCAAGGCCAAGGCAGCCGTCGAGAGGGTCGGCGATTTCGAGTTTGAGCTGGGCGAAAACGTTCTGAACCTGGACCTCAGCGTCCTTGACGCCGTCATGCAAGAATGGCGCTCCAGGACGCCCTCTGTCACCGATCGGTCCGAAGTCAGCGCTGCCGAGTCGCTCACGGCTGAGACGCCGTCGTTGGCGGGACAGAAACGATCCACCCTGGACAAGCTTCTGCCCCGAGTTCCCAAGCTCAACATCCCCCCCATGGAGCAGGAACTAGCCCAACACAATTCTCCCGAGTCCTTCCGCCTCGCCTCGGCCGTTGAAGAGAGCGTGTCGAGTGCGGCGGCGTCCATTTCCTCCGCTCGTCCTATGTGCCGCTCCTCTCTCGGTCTAGTCACTGCGCCCCCTGCACCTGACAGTGTCTCCATGGCAGACTCCCTGAGGCGCAACGAGCCTGACCCGCCCGCCTCGCGCTTTGACGCTGTTGCTGCGTCGAGTGCCAGCAGCAGTGCAACCTACCTCAGCCGCGATTCCGAGGCCAGCATGGTATCGCAGACCTCGACGCGGGCCACCACGCCTGATCACGGAATGGTTCCGCGTAGCCAGCCGTCCATGTCGGAGTTGAGCACAGCGGGTAGCCTCTCCTACGCCGACGAGACCGACGACGTCGAGACGAGGCTCCTGGAAAAGACTTATGCGCATGAGCTCATGTTCAACAGAGAGGGCCAAGTCACCGGAGGTTCCCTGCCCGCGCTGGTCGAGCGCCTCACTACGCATGAATCCACACCTGATGCCGCCTTTGTCTCGACTTTTTATCTCACCTTTCGCCTCTTTTGCACACCTCTCAAACTGGCAGAAACGCTCATCGACCGCTTCGACTATGTCAGCGAATCTGCACACATATCGGGTCCGGTCCGCCTCCGCGTCTACAATGCCCTCAAAGGATGGCTCGAATCCCATTGGAGGGACCGCACGGATCGCGAGGCACTGAGGCTCATTATTCCCTTTTCCGAAGATAAGCTTGGCGCCACCATCCCCTCAGCCGGCCGTCGGCTCTTGGAACTTGCCAGGCGCGTCTCGGGAGATGGCCTGCTTGTGCCTCGGCTGGTGTCTTCCATGGGCAAGACCAACACGGCCATTGCTCAGTACGTACCGGCAGACACACCTTTGCCCCCGCCCGTCATCTCCAAGAGTCAGCTGCACGCGCTCACTTCTTTCAAGGCTGGACTTCTCACGCCTACCGTACTGGAATTTGAGCCGCTTGAACTGGCCCGGCAGTTGACCGTCAAACAAATGGCCATCTTCTGTTCCATCTTGCCTGAAGAACTGCTCGCATCTCAATGGATGAAGAATGGAGGCGCCGATGCGCCACACGTCAAGGCCATGTCGTCCCTGTCGACTGATTTGTCCAATCTCGTGGCCGAGACCATCCTTCAGCACCCCGAAATCAAGAAACGTGCGTCCGTCATCAAGCAGTGGATAAAGGTCGCATACTACTGTCACGAACTTCACAATTACGACGGACTCATGGCCATCATCTGCAGTCTCAACAGTAGCACAATCAGTCGCCTACGGAAAACATGGGACGCCATCTCGCCCAAACGCAAAGAGATTCTGCGCACAATGCAGGATCTCGTGGAGCCATCGCAGAATCATAAGGTGCTCCGAACTCGCCTCCACGACCACGTCCCACCGTGCCTCCCCTTTCTCGGCATGTACCTGACAGATTTGACATTTGTCGACATTGGCAACCCGGCTACCAAACAGATGTCGCTTGGCACCGAAACCGACGATGCCGACGCCAGCGACCTGACCGTCGTCAACTTCGACAAGCATTCCCGAACGGCCAAGATCATCGGAGAGCTCCAGAGGTTCCAGATTCCGTACCGCCTGGTGGAGGTACCCGACCTACAAGACTGGCTGACGGCTCAGATCAACAGCGTCCGAGCTTGCGATCAGGGCAACGTCCAGGTCGCTTACTACCGCAAGAGCCTACTCCTGGAGCCCCGCGGATCCGTGCCGCGACGTGAGATTGAGCCATCGACCCCCGTCTCGTCTGGCTCAGTTGCTTCACGGCCTGATTTATTTGCGTGGATGTCACGCGATTGAGGCGGTCAAACGCCCACACCGGCCTAGGGTTAACGTGATGTCATCCAACGGTATTCGGCTCTGGACGACGGTGGCTGTCGAAGGGCCTCCTCGTCTATCAACCTTGTCGAATCATACCCCTCTGACTATGTATACTTGCAACATTTGCGCGTACAAAATCATGATCCATTACCCCATCTTCGTCTATGATACCCAGGGCCCCTTCTTTTCCTCCTTCCCTTTTCCCCTTCCCCCCGGTACCGGTTAATGACAACCTTTTGGGCCCTGGCCTATTGTCACGACCGGCAACAGGATTGGCTTTGTTTTCCTCGACAACCCTGTATTGACGGCCGTCGGCCTCGGGTGCATGATGGCACTTGTTCTCTTGTTCCTCTACTGCTTTGTTATCCGAAAATTTTGGATATGCACTTAAAGTTCATGCTCATGGCTCGATGGGCCGAGAATTGCCACACGTGCGAGCATTATTACATTTGAGGTTTTCCGACTATGCTCTCGACAACGTCTTTGATGATGGACCTTCCCTATGTTAGGTCTCCAAAAATTCACCGTACCAAAGTTATCGCAACTTCGTCCCTGCCGAGCAAGGCACTGGTCCATAAATCTGGACGATCAGTTGTTGGCGTGCGGACATAAAGTGATGCAAAGGTAACCGGGACAGACCCGCCTCGGTTGTGGCCAACAATAGTCTAGAAGGCAACATGGGTCCATCTGCGGAACCAAATTCGAGACGGAAACGAAGGAAGATGAGTTTTGATCCCGCTACGACAGGCCAGAGTTTTCTCCTTCGGAAGACCCATTTGAACGGCGTTCCAGAGGCAGGCGGCGGAATCAGGCATAACATTTCCCCTTCATTACTCGATTCTTTTTTGCTCCAGGCTCGGTAGTTCTTACTGTTGGATGAATAACAAGTATAGAAGAGGACCAAACAGCTCATGACCGGGGCTAACGGCTTACACATCCGTGGGCTCGAAGCACGATGAGGGGGGTTTGGGGGGGGTAAAACGGGATTCTCCAAAAGGGTGTATACATATATCCAATTTTGTAGAGTGGGTTGGACTGTCTTTGAAGGGACTTGTCAGCGTTTACTTGATGAGCCTTTTGGAGCTTGTAAATAAATGAACCACGCTCACGGATATGTGAGAGGTATGAAGGCAGGTTAGCCGGGAGGGGGCGACGAAAACCAAGCTGTAGCTAGAGATTTATCGTGTGTGAGCCAGTCAACGTAATAAAATGATCATGATAGTTGCTCATACTGATTTTTTCGTTGGAACCGTCCACGTGGCCGCTACACTACTCCCCGTTTTTTTTTGAGGTCTCAGGGCACAACGCGTCACCACCCGAGGAGCCCTCCGTCCCACTGACCCCCTGAGTATCAGACGCGCAGACCCGTCAGCCGTCGGCTGAGGCGCTCAGTCACATCAGGGGGGTTCGCTGTGCCTCTAATTTTTTGATTGGCGGCGAGGAGTATAGGTTCAGTTGCGCAAGAGGCTGAATGATGAAAAGCCTTTGCCACGTTCTTGTTCGGTTCCGCGCAAGCCTCTCATGATCTTTGAGTCATGACTAGTTTTGCAGAACGCGATCTCCAAAGTGCGCGCACTACCTTATATACGTGGTAGACGTCCCCTATGAAGCACACCGTCCTATCTTACCACCGTTTGGGGCACACTGCGCAAGCCGAGCGCGCGGCTCGGACCCTGGGTAATTCGACGAGTCCGCGTCGGAGACAAAGCAGAAAAGAAAAACGCAGAGCGTGTCGGACCCGTAGTTAAACGAGGCCACTTGTCCGCCAACTGGTGCATTCTATGAAGATCCGCATCCGATGGGAGAATGGGCGAGGAGTAAGAGGGATGGATGCTGGCAGTCGGACGGGATCCTGCTTGCGCCAAATGTCCTGCGGAGGCGCGAGTAGCTCACGTGATAGTCGCCGTCTGAGCGCCACCACCTTGCAACCCGCTACGAGGCAAGACATCCCTCCCCCGAAAAAATTTTCAGCCTCTCGCTGCTGTTAGATTTCGATAGTGCCAGTATTCTGTGAAACATTCTATACTAACACGCCACAACTCCGCGAAACCAACTGGCCCTCGACCTCAACACCACCAGCACCACTCTTCCCTCGGGCACAACGAGGACTACACACCACACGGCTTCCGTGATGGGATTCCTGGGAGGGTTCCCCGTCGCCCGAACATGCTCAACTCGTGCATTCGCCACAATTGAGCGGCTTACCGCCCAACCTCGTCGCCGCTGATGTAACACCTTACCGGTCCGACTGCGCCGAAAGGTATTGCTCATGAACCCAACCTCGCCAGGTTTTCTCCCGCGGGAGTTTTCCCTGGCTTTTCACGATCCTTCGTATGACGGCTTGCGGGCGTCGGACGCGCCGGACCTGGGGGAGAGGGCCAACCCAGGCTTCAGAGGGAGTGGAGGAGAATTCCGGTTGGGAACATGAAGAGGGAGCGGCGGAAGTCCCAAACATACGCGCACCCATGATGGTGCTGCGGACAGGGTCGGCCTGAATTGACGGGCCCGAACCCCTTTCGACAACCTGCTGGCTTGTGAGATAGCCGACTGAACCGGGAGACGCGATTAGCGCGTGCTCCCGCGTCGCTTGCCCTATCGGGATGGAGCACGTGTATAGACACGTGTTGCACGACGTTAATAAATCCACCACCACCGCTACGAGGCAAGTCAACATACCAGCCGCCGCTACGCAGGAGAGAGCGTCAAGTATTCCTCCCCGCGAGCCCGTACCAACGAGAGACCTCCCACCGCGCCCATCACGAGCCTCAGGTCAGGTACCCTCTCCATGTTGCAGGCGGCTTCCGGAGCTCCTCTGCCCTCGATCGACCCATCACCTCTTTCGCTGCACAATAAAAGCTCTACCACCGCCATCCAGCTTCACGACACACTTGGCGATCGCCTTCCTGTGCCTGTCTCGTCTTCTCTACCTCACTCCCACTCGGCGACCCGTCACTGCTGGTGCCGTTGCTTCCCTGCATTACTAACAGTCCTTGCTTGTGAGTTCGTGCCTCTCCCACCTCCATCTATCTCCCCTCGGCCTCGGCCTCGCCCATCGCCAGCCGCCGTGTTTCTTCACCAGCCGTATCATCTAGCCCATCCTATTTTCTCTGCTTTCTGTCCCCACCCTCGGTCCTGTTGGTTGATGCACTCTTCGCTTGGCTGAAGACTGACACGCTGTCTATCTCGTCCCCTCCCCTCCCGGGCAGGCGGCACTGAATCCACCCAGCAACCTCCGTCCGTCACAAAGGCCGCCCATCGTCTTGATGCTGTCGACTGTCATCCCTCGCTAGACGCATCCACGATGCCGGCCTCCAAACAGAACCCGGCTGCTCCTACGCCGGCATCGCCTCAAAATACCGCCAAATACACCAACAAGGACGGCTCCAAATTCATCACCGTCCCCAAGGCCACGCCTTCGGACTCCTCTCAGCCCTCGACGCCTACGGCCACAACCAGACCTGGCGATGCACCCTTAATCTTCGACCCCCCCGCTCCGTCGGTGAACCGCAAGAAGCAGAAGCGCCGCCAAAAGGCTGCTGCCAAGGCCGCTGCTGAGCTGGCCGCCAACGGACACAACAGCCCTGCTCCCGCCCCACCGCGCCAACCTCCTCTCGAATCCGATGAACAGGAAGCCATTGCAAGTGACGACGACGCCGAGGACACCGAAATACATGGCCATGACTCGTATCCAACGGTGATGAACGGCCACTCGGCCTTGACTGCGGCCAAGTCTAAGAAAAACAAGAAGAAAAAGACGACCATGGCTGTCAGTGCTGACCAGAACCCACCTGCTCTGACGACGACGATGACGACGGACAGCCCTATTAGCGTTCCCGCCGCTTCCCGCGGCCCAGGCATGTCTCGGGACAAAATTTGGAGCACAAGTAACCACGAGGAGCGCGAGCGAATTAAAGAATTCTGGCTTGGATTGGGTGAGGAAGAGCGCAAGTTTCTGGTCAAGGTGGAAAAGGATGCTGTCCTCAAGAAGATGAAAGAACAGCAAAAGCATACATGCAGCTGTACCGTATGTGGGAGGAAGCGTACCGCCATCGAAGAAGAACTAGAGGGACTCTACGACGCGTACTATCTGGAGCTGGAACAGTTTGCAAATCAAGGAGAGGGCCCGCCCATGCTGTCGCCCCCCCCCAGAGACTTTCCGCTTCGTCCTCCCCGCCGCCTGCCATCCCGTTACGCGGCTCGATCGCCGTCGCGCGGACGAATAGTGGAACACGTTGGTGATGACGACGAGGAGCTCGAAGAGGCGTACAGCGAGGACGAGGTAGACGACGAGTTCAGCGACGAAGAGCCTCCAGAAGAGATCCAGAACGTCCAAGATCGAGACGTGGCCGACTTCTTGACATTTGGAAACAGTCTACAGGTCAAGGGTACGCAGCTTCTCAATATCTTTCTCAGCGCATATGGTAACATGGAATTAGGCGGCATTCTCACCGTTGCGGATGACCTCCTCAAAAACGACGGAAAACGCTTCATCGAGATGATGGAACAGCTCGCCGAGCGCCGGATGGCCCGAGAAGAGGACGCGAGAGACCACTTTTCACGAGCTTTTAGCCATCCCGACGGCTCGTACTCCAACCCTCACAACCACTCGCCTCCGGACGAGGACGAATACGAGGAAGAAGACGAAGACGAGGACGACTACGAGGACAGTCAAGAAGAGGAGTACGACGAAGAGGTATACTCCAACTCGTCTGGAGCGACAACGCCCAGGGCTGAATGCCATGCTAATATCTACTGCCAGGACCAGATGACCGAGGAGCAACGGATGGAGGAGGGGCGGCGCATGTTCCAGATCTTCGCCGCTCGCATGTTTGAACAAAGGGTCCTGTCAGCCTACAAGGAGAAAGTGGCCAAGGAACGGCAGCAAAAGCTTCTGGAGGAACTCGAGGAGGAGAGCCGGCAGGTGGACGAGCAAAAGGCCAAGAAGGCCAAGAACGCGCAAAAGAAGAAGGACAAAGCGGCTCAGAAGAAGCAAGCGCTAGCCGAGGACAAGGCCAGGAGAGAGGCTTCCAAGGCGGCCGATGAAGCGGCACGGCTGGAGGTGGAGCAGAAACGGGCAGCGGAGCAGCGACAAAAGGCCGAAGAGAAGCGCAAGCAAAAGGAGGCGCAGCGCAAGGCCGAAGAGGACGCCCGGCTAAAGAAGGAGGCCGAGCGCCAACGGCGGATCCACGAACAACAAGAGAAACAGGCGGAGCAGGAGCGTAAGGCTCGCGAGCTCAAGGAGCGGGACAAGAGGTTCAAGGAGGAACAGCGAATACGGGAAAAGGAAGCTCGGGAGCAACGAGAACGCGGGGCCCAGGAGCGCAAGGAGAAGCAAGAGCACGACAAACGCGACAAGGAAGCAAGAGCGGCG
>KN173802.1:43479-56707 GCA_000758425.1 Nilaparvata lugens yeast-like symbiont | reverse complement strand
CCAGCCAGAATCCTTCGCCTCGTTCGGCAACAGCCGCCTATGCCAGCCCCGGGCCGGTCAGACAGGAGCGCAAGGCCAGCCTGGGCGGCCTACCGATGGCGTCGCAGCCGTACCCGACGCAACCCCTGTCGCCGCACACAGGGCAACCAAAGCCGCCAGCGGGCCAGCCAGTAGCGGGCTTCCAGATACCGCCGATGGGCATGCAGGCGCCACCGGGACTCGGCCAGCAGCGGCCGCCGGGATTTGGTGGGCCCATGGCCCACGACGGCATGTTACCGCTCGGCTTTCGACCCGGACCCAAAGTCATGGCGCCCCCGCCCGGCATCAACGGTCCGGCCGGCCGCGGCTTTCCCCTGGGGCCCCTTCCGCCGCCGGGATTTCCACAGGGCGCATCGGGGGCGACCAGTTTCCGCTGTCCCAAGGTTTTGGACTGGCCAAGGAGGCGCCCGCGGCGGCCCATGTGCGACAGCACTCGACGGCCGGATACGACGGGACAAGCGGCATGGCATCGCAGCCGATTGGCAGACCCGCACCGATCGGACGGCCTTGTAGCATCTCGCAGGGGAATATGCGAGACAGCGACGACGACGCCAAACGACTGGGGAGTCGGGTGCTGGTCGAGGATGACGAGCCGCTGTCTGCGGACCTGAGCCTGGCCGGCCTCCGAAACCAACCGCCGGGCCCTCGGGGCGGAGGCTTCGCGACAAGCCCGTTTATGGACGCTGGATTTCCCATGGGCCACGGTCCGTGGGGGCCTCCAGGCACAGCCTCCCAGCCATTCCAGCCTCCCGGCTTCGGAAATACGGCATGGGCATCCCCGACGATACCGCCCGGCTTCAGCGTCGGGTCGCCGGCACCTACATCCGGGATGGGGTCCCTCCGAACATCGGCGCAGCCGCGGCACGTGGCGTTGCGGCTGATGCTGTGTCAGGCCTGCAAGGACCTGGCGAGCACGAGCGGCGACAAGGCGGACGGCTTCGTCGAGTTGGGGGCCGTCAGGGCGCAGATCGAGTCGCAAACGGGCGACGCGACCATTGTCGAACCAGACCTGCTCAATCTGTGCGACACGGAGGGTAACGGCTCCAACGGCGGAGGCGTGTTTGAGGTGCGATACGACGCGAGCGGACTGGCCAAGTGCTGGATACGATGGGTTCCCGATGCGCTGGAAGGGCGCAACCTTCCGTTCCGCGCGGTGGGCGCGCCGGGCGAGATCGGTAGCCCCCTGACAGGCCACGCCTCGATCCGCGGGATCTAGAAGAGCTCCAGCGAGGCGGGCGATCGGGCGTCGAACGAAAGTCCGTCAAAGCGCAAGACACTGCTCGAAAGAATCGGCATCACTAGTAGAGGCGAGGCGCGACACGGGAACGACCGATGGGCATCCCATCGTCGATGTCGTCGCCGGCAACGGCGGCGGCAGCGTCGAGCAGAGACTACCTGATAAGAATGCAGGCGAGCCGGGGAAGGAGGACGGCAACGGGCAGCCCTGGGCACGGCCAAGGTCGACACGTGGGAAGGCTTCTACGACGAGCAGGACAGCGGCCCACAACGCTTCCAGATGGAGCAGTTGTAGACGGGGGAGCTCTAGGGGGGGTATAGCGTGAGAGGGGGGGTTGAGGAGAACTTATGTGTACACGATGCAGATTCGAGAGGTTGTTCGTCGTTGCCTCGTGCAAGGTGATCTCGGCCAGCTTTGGGAAGCTTGAGACTAGCGCGAGTAAAGCAATAGCGTCCTGAGACCCCAACAGTGATAAGAAACCGGATACCCTCATGAATTTACAAGCTGCGTGCACGTGACGATATAGAAACCCCCCACTCCCTTGTTGGCCTTTTGCGTTGGGTGTTGGCTCACTGTGTGATTGTTGCTCTGATTCTCTCCTTATAACTATGTACTTGAGGTCCTTGTTTGGGTTCTTTCTCCATTATTTATTCTATTCATCGTGTACTCATCAATCTCGTCGCACGCCTTGGACTCTGGCTCGTTTTACGGTCTTGGTGGGCTTGCGGCGACAGCAGACAGAGCAGCCTGACTTGTCCATAGCCGAAGGGTTGCAAAGTTTCCCGGATTGGAGAGTAGTTTGCCTTGGCGTCTTTCCCTGCTAGGGCGTCCTCGTGCGGCCAATGGCGGCATCGGGGGCAGGACAGCTAGGGCCTGGGATGGTGTTCTGGCAAGGGCTCGGGGCTCTCGCCGACGTCGTCGCGATATCGCGCCTGCTGCTGTTGCCCTTGGTGGTGGTTGGATGGGAGGATGAGCAAGGGAACGCTGTCAGCACCGGCGGTGGCGCCAATGTCAGCTTAGGCATCGGCGTGATTGGCGTCAGCGTCAGCGTCAGCGGGGAAGGGCTGCGGCTCTTTGGTCTGCTGCTTCGGCTTTTGTGGCGAGTCGATGTGGGCGCGAGCAGCAAGGCGGCGCTGGCGACGGCGGTCGGAACAGCAGAGGAAAACAATGAGGCCGAAACCAAGGCCGACGAGGCCGGTGGTGTCGAGGGCATCGCGGCGGGTCATGCAGATTGCGGTGCCGGCTGCGTCGGAGGTGCACATGAGGCCCGGGGCACAGGCGCTGGTGGCAACGCGCGTGGGCGAGCAGGTCTGGGTGCGCACACGGCCGCTGTCGGTGACCAGCTGACAAGCCGTAGTGTCGACGGTGGCGGTCGTGAAGCATTTGGTGCCGGTGTTGGCAATGGACTTGGCAAAGGAGGAGGGGAGAGGGGAGGAAGAAGAACAAGGTGATGATGACGAGAGGGCGCTGGAGCTGCTATCACTGCTGCTGGAACTGGTCACAGTCGTCGTCGCCGTGGTGGCCACCGAAGGTTCGGTGCTGAGGGAGACCGATGAGGAGACGTCGGCGACGCCAGGTGTTGAGCTGTCACCGGGGGCAGCATCGACGGTGCTGGCAGGCGAGGCCTCAGGGGCGGATTGGGTCTGAGGTGCGCGGTCAACGAGCAGCATGACATTCCGACGCCGTGGATGAAAGTGGCCGGTAGCAGGAGAAGACAGGGCGGGCGAAGGGTCGGCAGAGTGACGGCGCATGGTGATTAGGCCCCGAGCGGGTTGTTATTTCGTCGGGCCAAAAGCGAGAGAGCGTGACAGAGGATGGACGTAGTAGCTGCTAGATATGGTTAAGAGACGACGAATTGACGTTGGAGCAAGGTTCAGGCTGTTCAGGAGGGAGATGGCAGGGAAAGGGAAAGGGCGCACGCATAAGCAGCTCTTCCCCGGTGACGCCTTCATCCATTAGAATCTCATTTTTGGTAGGAGCAGAGATAAGCTACTCGTCCCCCCCCCGGCGACGCCTTTACCGTTCCTTACGGGGTAGGCAGACGCCCTTTTGGGAGGGCAGCCAACTTAAAACTAACGGGGACTGGGTATTGTGTGAGCGGCGCGAATACGACAAAGGCATTGAATGGAGGCGTCGCTTGTGAGGCGGGGGAGGACAAGGCTTTATAATAGACTTCTAACAATAGCCCAGCATGGATATATCATCATGCATGGCACACATGTTCGTTGCCGGCCATGACGGGCATGACGCCATGGGCATGGGCCAGGGGTACACTTTTCTCGTACTCGTGTTCTGCGGTCAACCGCTGACGTTGACCGGGTTTTGCGTGGATGG
Organism: Nilaparvata lugens yeast-like symbiont; assembly: GCA_000758425.1. NCBI lineage: Eukaryota > Fungi > Ascomycota > Nilaparvata lugens yeast-like symbiont. The sequence continues at coordinate 53,097 of KN173802.1, read as the reverse complement.
GATTGGCGACGAGGGCGAGGACAGACGAGTGGCTAGAGGATGCTTGCCCTTGGCCACGGCGATTCGGCGTCGCCGTCCGGACGGACAGGCAGGCCAACTTGCTTGGCCCTCGCGGCTGTGGTTTACCAAGGTAGTTCTGAGGGTGGTCAAGTCGTGGAGGGTTTCGACAATAGGTGACTGCTCTCAAGTTGTTGACCGAGCAGCTTACTCAGCGAGTGTACCTGTTTCGGCAGGGTATCCTCAGTCGGGATGGTTGAAGCCGGGTACGCACGTGACCGGCCCCTACGTCACGACTCCTCCCGGCTCGTCGTCGGGGCTGGCGTTCTTGCGGTTTGCAAGGTCGATGCTGCTCAGCGTCCTCTTCTCCCTCCGGCCTCGTCACCACGCCACTCGTCATCGACACGTACCCAAAGTTTGCGGGCCCAGACTGTGTGTTTCCCGCCACGAGCCTCTGACGCGCACCATGCCCCTCGTCCCCGAAATGACCTCGGCCTCGGCCGCCGACTCGACGTCGCAGTGGCAGGCCAAGCTGGTCGGGAAGAAGCTCTCGGAGACAGAGTCCAACGAAACGGTGAGCCTCACATACACACACGCGCGCGCCCCTCACGCGGCCCGGTGGACCTGACCCATGGGGCTGCAGATGTTTTGTAAGAAAGACCTACCCAAGGAGCATCGCATCATCTCGCCCGGCACCATGGTGACCAAAGACCACAACGAGAACCGGCTCAACGTCCACCTCGACGAGTCCGGCACCGTATCCCACGTCATGCACGGGTAGTGGCAGCTGAGGGGGGTGTTTTTTTCTGTTATTGTTTTTTCCCAATCAATTCTTCGTCATCAGGCCTGCTGGGGGTGGGGTTTGCCCGTTCCCTCCGGCACGCACTCTGCCGGCTAGCAACCTGAGAAAGTAGCGTGCCACAATCAAACCTCGTCATCAGCTTTTAATCACCGACTGGCCCTCGTCTTGTAGCCAAAGGCCAGTGTCGCCGAGAGATGGTGACGGCAGTGACAAAAGTCGGGCGGGTGAGTCGCTCGCGGGGTTGCGGGCGGGAGGAGCATGAGTCAGCAGGCCTCACGCCGATTGCTCAGGTTTCCCCGCCCATGGCTGCCGGCGTCATCGGTCTGCTGGTCTGATAGCCTCGCGCCGTGGCCATTGACTCGACCACGCGGGAAGAAGGACAGTCCGTGTCTACCCCTAGCTGACTTTTTTATTCGTCTTTTTCTTCTCTTGACCTTGCCTAAAGCTAGCAAGCTGGCCGGCCAGCCAGCCAGATTGCAGTCTCGACGCTGTCGCGCCCCTCACGGCCAGCCGTGACGAGTGAGGCAAAGGAGCGGAAGGAGAAGAGCTGGGGAAGAACGGCAGAGTAAGAGACAAGGAGACAAGAGAGAGCGAAATCAGCACACATTCGGCCAATTGTCTCATCACCTCGTCTGGCCCAGCATGTTCAAAAAAGAGTTCGTCCATCCCCTTCCATTCCTTCCTCCCCCCCCGGGCAGGAAGAGAAAAAATCCAAAAATCAACCTGAGAAGTGAGAACCTGGGCTCCTCTAACGCTGCTTGCTCTCCCCCTCTCTCTCCCCCTTGCTCCCCACTACCCCCTCTTCCAATCCTCTTCAATTTTTTGTTCTTTTGCTCGTGCTAGAATCTTGCCGGTATCCAAGCAGAGGCTCAAGTCTTCGGTTCAGCGCGGCCTCCGCCAGTCGCTGCTGGCCACGTTTCCGCTCCTGGCGGCCTACGTGGACGAGGTGCTCCCGAAGAAGGCATCGCTGGAGAGCATGAAGCTGCCGGACCGCAACGTGCTGTACGTGCTGGACAGCGAGCCGCTCTTTTTCCAGCAGGACGGGGCGGCAACGCTGGTTCCGCACCTGCGGCTGGTGCACCGCTTCCCGCAGGCCTTTCCGTCGGTGCGCATCGATCGTGGCGCCATCCGCTTCGTCCTGTCGGGCGCGACGCTCATGGCGCCCGGTCTGACGTCCAAGGGCGGCCGGCTGCCCGTCGACGGCGGCGCCGGCGGCAACGACACGGACCAAGGCCTCGATGCCGACGGGCGCTGGAGCCGCGAGTTGGCCAAGGGCGAACCTGTCGTCGTCATGGCTGAGGGGAAGACGGAGGCCTGTGCCGTTGGCGTTCTCGTCTGCGGCACGGACGAAATCAAGAGCAAGGGCAAGGGGCCCGTCATTGAGGACGCCCACTTTCTGGGTGATGGGCTCTGGCGCCTGAACACGGAATGACGAGGAGACGAGATGCGCAAGAAGACTACGGGATAGATGCCGATGGAGTGTGGTGTGTACTTGTCTCTCTCTCTCTCCCCTCTCCCTACTCTTCTGCCTACTCACCCACTCACGAATTGGCACATTCAAGGTCGACCAGATAGAGAGAAAGGAGAGGGGGAGAGAGAGGAATGGGGCCTCAAGGCAGAAAAGACCACTGCCATTCCTGAATCACAAAACTCATTTCCTCCACAGTAACGCTGCAGACCCTGGCCACCCACGGATGGCATCGACTCCCAGCTAATTGCCCATAAGACATGGGCTCCCAATTTTACACCACAGGATAGCTACGTGGACGACTTTCCTTTTTCCCCCTTGCTTAGTCTTGTTTCTGTCATGTTTCGTCTGCCGTCGTCTGTTTTTTCTTTTGTTCTTCCACCTTTCCCTCTTCCCTACCCCCTCTCCCTTTTCCTCCTCCGTGCCGTGCCTCTTGTTTGTCTCTTTTGATTTCAAGTGCATTTCTTTTCTGGGCTTGCCGCCGACCAATGCAAGGCAGAAGCCAGGCCGGCTGCGGGCCAGAGTAGACAGCACGAGGATCACGGCGATCTTTCCCTCCGCCTGAAATGAGCGTGGGCAGATCAGCAAAGTCGCCCACAGCCCGGAACCCGGTCAGGGGGGGATTCAGACAAGATGCGCTCTACCACTTGCATTAGAAGGGGGAGGGGGCAGCACGACGAGGACGACGGCGTATAAAGACTTAGACCGATGCCCGCCGACCTCGAGACTCGTGGAAGGAAAAGGTTATTTTTTTCTTTCTATTCTTCCATCGACAAGATCATCCCAACTTGACAGACGCTCCTTTTATCCATTCGTTCTCGTCGCTCCTTGACTACCTATTCTTCGACCTACAGAAGCCGAAAAAAACAGACACATACACAAGGTTGAGAAGACATGTCGCCACAATGAAGTTCATTGCTGTCTGTGCTCTCTTCGCCGCTGCCGTCACGGCTGTCCCTGTTGGCAATGCTGACGTACGTGCTCTGTCTAGCGGCCATTGTCAAGGACCGTTGAATGGGCGCAAGCTGACGTGTTTTTCAGGGTCTGACGGGCCTCACTTCGGCGCTGAGCGGCGCCATGGGCGGCGCCAACAAGAACAACGAGGCCTCGCCGGCGCGGACCAGAGCGCCGAGGAGGACACGGCCGCCGAACAGGCTCCCGCCGAGCCCAGCGTCGACGAGGCCCAGGCGGAGTCCAGCGCCGACGAGGCCCAGGAGGAATCCTAGGCGCCCGCGGAGGAGCAGAACGCCGACATCGGGGCCGGCCAGGCCGACGCCAACAAGCAGGACAAGAGCGGCGGCCCGCTCGGAAGCCTGACCGGTGCGCTCGGCGGCGGTGGCAAGTCCCTCAGCCGCCGTGCCGGCGCCGTCCCCCTGGACGCCACTCACGCCGCTCAGGGCCTCAATGCCGAGGGCATGGCCAAGGACACGATGGGCCAGGCGGGTATCGACTCTAGCCAGACGCTGGGCCGCGAGAACGTGGCTCAGGAGGAGGAGTAAATAGAGCGTACGCATGCTAGACGGGCCCCCATCCCCCCCTTTGCCCGCTTATCACGCCTCTGCCCTCTTCGCAGCTCGTACCGCTCTGCCAGAGGTCGCGCCTCGTCGTTCCCCCTCCCCCTTCCCTGCTTTTCGTGGTCCCTGCTATGCCATCCCTAAGTGACGCATCCCCTGGCTCTAGGGAGCGGACGGAGAGGGCTTCCTGTACTTATTTCGTCCAAGCTGAGGTGGGCCCCGGGCGCGTCCACAATGCCATTTATTCAAACCTCTTCAGAGCCAAAGCCATCTTATCAGCCTCCCGCCGCCGGGCAGGGGCCGAGTCCAAGATGCCGTCGGGTCATGCCCGACACACACGGCACCCAGCAGACGCGCTGCCGCCGCCTCGTGCGGTCGGCCTGCCCGCCGTCGCCGGACCCGGGCCTTGCCTGGGGCCACTCCATCGGCGTGGCCCCGTGCGCTTCCATGCCGACCGGCAGCGCTCGGTAGACGCCTCTCGAAGCCGTCGGTTAAGCAGGAGAGTAGCCAACGCGGTAAATCAACTCCGCATAACCTTAGCTTCCGTATTCTGCCACTCCGTCTGTAGCCCCCGTATCTCGTTGTTTTCGTATCATTATGCGGTCGGCCGACGGGCATGGGGATAAGTATGGTGTGTTTGAGAGGGAGTGGTGGGCCGGCGGCAGCTATCCTACAGCCACAGTCGTCATTACGCAACGATTGCTTCCGACATGGCCAAGGCGAGATGAGTCACGACATGCTTAATCCCGAACCCGACTCGCGTTTTGATCGCCGAGTGAATTGCACCGCGTCATTACCTCTTCCCCTCTCCCCTACCCCACGGTATAAACATGCCCCAGCCCGTCTCTCAAAAAGGATAACTCTCCCCCCTCTTTCCCGCGAATCTAGAAACCATCCCTGCGCACACTTTTTTATCCCCTCACCTGCCGTCCGTCTCGTATCGCCCATCTCGACCTGCACGTAATTGGCCCATCTCCCGAGATGCCTTCTGGCTACAGCTACAAGGGCTCCGGCACCAACAGCCAGGTCTGTGACGCTGTTGACCCCCTCGTCCTGAGAGCTGTATGGTCTAATTCACACTCCTTAGAGCAACCACTACTGCTCGCGCGACTACGGCGCCGGCGCCTCCAACCAGAATTCCTATCACTACTTGAATGCGTGAGTCCCTTCCCGACTGCATCGTCATCGCTGCCTAGCTTGGCCGAAAAGCTGCAAAAAGGGACCAAGGACTGGGATTTTGGTTGACGTGACGGCAGCGACGGCTCGTACTACTACTCCAACCCCAATGGGAGCACGTACTACAACGATGACAAAGGCGACGCCACCTACACACCCCCTAGCGGCGGCAGCGGTGCTTCCGGCAACGGCAACAGCGGTAACAGCGGCCAATGCGGCCGCAAATAGTCGACTTGGCGGACCCGGGAGTGGAAGGGGGCTGGAGCATCCGCAATGCAAACTAGGAGTAGCTGAGATGAAATCGACCCGAATTCTGCACGTGACTCTCCCCATCTTTGGCGGCGGTGTCGGAAAAGTGATGATGTGGCCGGTCCAGTAGAAAACGGCACGGTGTCAGGCCTCCGCCGACCCATGGGCGTCCGGGACCTGGCTGGACACGTGGCTGGTCATCCATGCCACACGGCTTGTGCGGCCAAACATGCGTCGGAGGAGCGGTCCATTGTACGTCAGGTTCGACTAAAGAGGCGGCTGATGACGCTTCGGCATTCTAGAGTCAGCCACTAGATGATTAGGAAATACCGTATGCACAGAGCTCCCGCACCAGGGAGCAAGGGCCATCGGCTTCGCGGACGGTCCTTGACCCGTTGGCCCAGAGGCGACGACGCCTCGGGACGCTTTCGGGAGAGGGATACTGAAAAGCAGAAGGATGAGCTTGTGGGGACAACATGGACGAGGATTCGCCAAGCGTAAAATTTTTTCCAGAAAAGAAAAGACCGACACACCTGTAGATTTTGGTGGCACCGAGTTGGGATGATGGTGGGACAGGCCGAGTCTGTACATGACGGTGGCGAGCGCGTCGTGTCCTCCGTCCAGCCGGACGGCACCGAGGATGGCTTCCACGCTGGTTGCCATCATCTTGGACGAGACCAAGGTTGTGCCGCGGTTCAGGGTAAGGCAGGGTTCGAGGCCAAGCCTGAAGCCCACTGAGGCGAGATTGTCGTTGCCAAGGACCTGGTTCCGAATGGCTGTCCAGCTTCCTGGAGGCAGGGGCCGACGACGATGAGCTCCGCGGGCTCAGAACACGATTGGGATCGCGGGCCAGGATTCCGGGGAGAGGGGGCTCGACCGAAGTCCATATGACGTGGCGGCAGGGGCTTCACTTGCCTTTGTCGAGCCCGCTTCGTACCCAAAGACGGCACAGCAGCTCGGCAGCGGCGCTGTCGCCGTAGACGGCGAGCACATCGTTCTTGGCGAGCCGGCGGGCGGAATCACCGTCCCAGCAGGCGCGCGCGTCGGCGGCCAGGTTCAGAGCCTCGGCGCAGAGAGCCTTGTCGGAGAAGATGTAGCCCACGGCCGTCTCGCAGTGCGCGATGCTACCCGAGGAGGGGGGAGGAGAAGGAGGAGAAAGAGGAAGCGGGCTTGCGGTTTGGCTTCATGCCGTCGCTGGAGTCGTAGCGCTTGTAGATGCCTCAAGGAGTCACACTTTGACCGGCTGTCGTGGGGGGGCCGGCTCAAAAGGCGACGACGCACCATTGCCCTGGACCAAGCTGGCGGGAAGCGCCTGGGGAGGCGTCACGTCGGCATCGTCGGCGGCACCACAGAAGGCATCCAACGTCACTTGAGCGCCCTGAGATAGACGAGGAGCAGGCAAGAAAGAAAGAGGCGAAAAGACCAAAGAGAAACCGGGGTTAGCCGCGAGCGCATCAACAGTAACCCCCCCTCCCCGCCTTTTGCACGCACCTGCGAATAGCCCATGACGGCCAGCTTGGAGTCTGGGCACGCCTTGACGTACTGCTCGACGGTGTTGTGCATGGCGCGGACGCCGTCGTACTCAGATTCGTTATAGAGGGGGTTCGTAAAGGTCACCGGATAGTCGAGCGGCACGACGCGGGAGTCGTTGACCTGGTGCGCCACACGCTTCGCCAGGGTGCCGACGAGGCCGCTGCCGGCGGGTTCGGTCGATCCACGCGCGACGATGAGGTAGAGGCCGGAGACGCAGCCGTCGCCGGCGGCCGCGGCGGCCGGGAGACGGCTTCGACGCATGCTTCCGAGTAGACGGTGGCAATGCCGCGCCTTCTCTGCCCGGACGAGCTTCACGCGCCTCCGCGTCTGGCTGCCCCTTGTCCGACGAGGCCGGCCGGCTGAAGGCTGCGCGTTTTTTGGGGCGACGAGCCGTGCGAACGATGCCCAGGCGCAACGATGACTCGATGAGGAGCGCGTAAGCAAAGGTCTCTGAGTCTCGCCGGGTCTCGTTCGACAGCACGTGGGCGAAAACCGGCCTTGCATAGCTCGGTCTCATCCTTTCACCAGTCGACCGCGCACCACGTAAAATATATCTATCCACCAGTCAGCCGCCAGGCGCCTCGAAAAGGGTTTTCCCCGAAGCGTCTCGCTAACCACCGAGGTGGCTTTCCTTTGGGGCTGGAGGCCGTCTGACCGGCGGTGCCGCCGTGGTTTGACTGGACCCCCCCCGCTTCTTTCCCTTAGGAGGCCTTGTCGGCTTGCGTGCATCAACTAGGCCGCGATCGAGCAAGGATTGCGGCGACTTGGCGGGAAGGGCCGTATGGTTATGGAACTTTGGACCACCCAGATGAGCAGGACTTGGCGGGCCGGGCAAGGGGGACGACGGGAGGGTCCTCTCTCTCTCTCTCTCGCGTTGGGCAGCGCCATGGTCGTCGCGCGGGTGGAACGGGCTATTGGGCCCTTGCAGTATGCCCCTAACCCGGCGCAACCCGGATGGGCACCGCACTGGCCTTGGTCAAGGGAAGGCGGCTTCCATCCCATGTGACGGTAGCGTGGGATTGATGACTTGCTGCCGTTTTCGTCTCTACAACGGTCGGGATTGAACACGGGAGAGTCTTGGCACAGGGATGCGGGAACTTTGTTGTCTGTGCGGGAATAAATGCTTGCCAGGGGCAAACTTCCACGCGTCTATTCATGGCAAGACAATCGAGCGGCTCCGGCATGCCCTCCGGTAGCAATCGACCATATCCGCGTCTTCTGTGTTGCTTCTTCCTAAGCCGGACACGGCAATGTGATATTCGCACGGTTTAGGAAAGGACGCCTAGGTGAGAACCCAGACTACACGTGACTCGGGGCCCGAGCGCGGCGAGGAAGGCGGGTAAACAAAAAGGAATACCAGAAAAAGGAAGTCGATTTAGGAAAAACAGAGAGGCATGAAACCAATCGCCAGGGCAGCCGCTGCATCGCGAGGTCTGTCTCAGGCACAGGGCAGTCGGGGGCTTCAGGCCGGCAACGACCGGCCCAGAGGACACGGATAAAAACGAAGTCGATGATGAAGGGACGGAGTACATGTTTGGTAGATGAGGTAGGGGTAGCCGCGGGCGCGGACGTGGTTGCAGGGTGCGGTCGTAGCCGAGGCCGCAGTTGTCATTGAGTCTTGGCTGCGGGCGATGCGGCAGAGAGACGCTTCGCGAGAGAGCAGGCATCATACCCACCCATGGATCAGCCCAGCCAATGTCGGGCGGTACGATGATGGAAGACGGGCCGGCGTACGGGGGTAGGCTCGTTGGACTTTTCGACGGAACCGTGTATCCTTGCCCAACCTTTCAAGCCACGCCTTTCCAGTCACGAGACACTCCCACAACTCAATCGCTTTCTGCCCATGAGCCGGAGACTTGACGGCGAGGCAAGGGAAGACAGAGCTTGGCTTCTTAAGGGCCTTCTTTCTTTTTTTTCCTGGGGGGAGGAGAAACTGCCGGAGAATTTAGCCGCACACAGCGCCGATTTGGGCCTTGACGGCGGACAAACTAGGAAGAAACAGCCCAATATCGGGACAGGGAACCGACGACATGGAACCTTCTTCACCTGGTCCACTTTCACTTGACTGCCTTTGCCCGGCTTGCGGTCTTTCATCCGTGGTTTGGCGCGACGCCTTAGTCATTGTGAGGTCTCGCGCTTTCCGCGGATCCCGTCCGTGACTCATCCATGCTTCGGTTCGGCAAGGCGGCGAAGAAGGGGTGGGGCAGGGGAGCCACAGCCGCAAGTCCGGGCCGCTCGGGGCCCGGCGGTGGCGGCCCCGTCGAGAATTCTCAATCCTCCTTTGCAAGGCAGAAGCAAGGGTGGAATGGGCGACGGTACCTGAATCGGCAAGAGGACCTCAAACGCCAGACATGGGACGACAAGGCACTCGTGGCGTGTTCGATGGGCCAGCGGACGAGCGATGAAGTGACGAGACGGAAAGGTTAAGGGGGTAAAATATTTTCAAAATTTGAGGAATAACCGAGTGGCAACGAGGGAAGGGGGGGAATCGTTTCACATTGTTCATGCTCATCGACGACGTCATGGTACGCGACCGAACATCTCGGGCGTCCAAAAGGGGGGAAGGACGAGAAGGTCCCGGCAAGCGGGCGAGCGACAGCCGTCCTCAGACGCCGCGGGCAGCGAAAAAGCAGCTAAGAGGCCGGCCGAAGGAGAGGGCACGACGCAGCGGACGGCTTTCTTCGACCTTGAAAGGGGGGAAAAGAAGAGGCTCCAGGATTGGGTCGAGACCGGTCCACACCCGGTTACGAGCATCTGCAGCTGAGAGCTTTTGGAGCTCCAGCCGGGCCTAGTCGGGAGATAGAGATGGATTCGAGAGGGGAGAGAGAAGGAGAGAGAGAGTGTGTGAGAGAGAGAGAGAGGGAAAAAGGAGGGGCGAG
>KN173802.1:8358-38103 GCA_000758425.1 Nilaparvata lugens yeast-like symbiont | reverse complement strand
GTCCACCAGCAGCAGACACGAAGAGAGGCAAAACAAGGGGAAAAAGAAGGCCTTGCGCGATGACATACGACTCATCCATGCCATGGTTGTCCGCCTTGGCCAACGGTTTCACATGGCTCCGGTCTTGATTTTGCGCGTTGAACGCGGGGCTCGGCCTGCTTCGAACCTCGCTGACGTCCCCCTCCCATCATCAGTTCGAGCGCCTTGGGCCAAAAGGGGCCATGAGATAATCAAGGAACCAAGGCTCACGGTGCCGTCGCCGCCGTCGTCTGCCTTCTCTGAGCTGCCGTCGCGGGCGCGGACGCTCGCCACCACGCCGGCGGCTGTCTTGCCAGCGTCGAGGGCCAGGCCTGACCTAGGCCCAGGCCCCTTACAGCCTTGGTCGGCTGGCGGTTGCGGAGCATCATGTCAGCGCGTCGACGCGAGCCGCTGACGAGTCTTGGCCCGACGCGAAGAGGAAAAAAAGCGGCGGGTGCGCAGGCAATCCGACACCCCGGGGGGGAGGGGGAAGTTCAACACCGGCAGCCAGCCCTCCCTGTAGAGCCCCCTGGCGCCCAATTGGTGTCGCGATGATGCACGTATGGCGGACAGCGGTTTGCCTGACGATTATACACCTGGACGCAGGACGGCGATATCGAGGGTGAAAATTGGTGTAATATATCGACTACCAAGTTGCTCGAGGGCAGACCGATGGGGAAAGGGGAAGGGGGGGTTTGAGTGGGAAGAAGGGGGAGGGGGAAGTCAGACTTGCAAGCCGATACCGGCGCCGTTCATGTACAAAACCCGCCTTTGCCCACTACCGAGTTGCCCCTGCGACCCCCGCCACGACTTATGGCTGGCCGACCGACCTTGAGCCTCCCAACGGGAGAAGCCAATGCGTGCGTGCCTCTGAATGCGCCTCATAATACCAAGTACTCCACCCTCTTTTCCTTTCTCCCCCTGTTCTTTCCGTTGCAGCTCTATTACTCGCCCTTGTCCATTCCACTCATGTTCCAATATTGCACTGCGTCTTCTACCACACTGTCCACTGAACCATGCTGTCTCTGCTGCCTGACCTCTTGGACACGCACAAAAAACAGCCACTCCAATATTGCCCGTTGGGTAATACGTCCGAGTGCTCTCCCGGCTTGTGCAGGATGGCTTTATCATGTCGGTCAGGTGCGCACGGGTGTCGCATGTAGCTTTTTCTTGATACATTTGGGGGCCAAGTGCGTGCAGGCACAAGTCGTAAAGTATGTAGTCTTCTGTGGGGCGGCCGGTACAAGATGGAGGGGGGTTCAAGGCAGGGGCCAAGTGGCGAGACGGCGTCCCGCCCCAGCTTGCATCTAGAACTTGGGCGAGGAAAGGGCCTCAGGCTCTAATAACGTAGTGCCAGGGTCGCAGTGGAAAGTAAATGATCAAAGCCGAACCGTTCTATAGCAGCTGCTCTGAATCTTGCCTCGGTCTTTTTTGGACTCGTGCGACGACTCCGTCGTGACTCGTCTTCACGGCCTTTGGGGCCTGCGACCAAGTTGCGGTGGGTTTTTTTCTGTAGGCGTGCGCACATATTCATACCTGATTATTGTGGGAAATGGCCCGGGCCCTTGGAAGCTGGGTGCCAGCCCACAGCAACCGAGGGGTGACAGGAGCCGTCTCCAAACTGCGTCTTCATTCGCGTCCGGAGGTTGGTAGCTTTGATCGAGAGAACCGGCCTTTGTTTCGCCTCTTGCTAAGCCCGTCTGTACGGCCTGGCTCGCGGAGCAGCGCTTCAGCGCCTTTCCCTCTGTAGAGTCTGGGCCACCCCCCGGAACAGGCACCGTCCATCAGCCATGCCTGAAATCGTGAACTTTTTATGTTTTTTTTTGCCCCATCGTCTTTACGACAAACACGGGTTGCGTCATAGATTGCATCTAGTGTGCCGACGGCTATTCCCCACGGCCCATTTCTCTACACGCGGCTCATCTTCTCGAGTCCTGTGACTCAGGCTGGATCTGGCCCGATATTCCACGTCGCTTTCGCCACCATATATATATGCCTCCTCCTCCCCCCTCTCCTTTTCTACCATTTGTACTCCACCATGATCATCCTCCTGTGGCATGTCACTTCTGCATCCGACATCATCTAGCCCCCTTTTGTCTTACTCGTCGATCCGACTTCCTCTTCTCCAGCCTCTATGCCGGGGCCCTGCCAACCGGTACGACATAAGCAAAACAAACCAAAAAAACAGTTCAGGGTATCTCGGCAATAAAATATCGACGTCGAACGAAACAAGACCTCAGGGTCCAAACAGGCTTGCTGACCCTTCTCCTCGCCTCATCAGACGAGGCCAACCCGTGGCATTTTTATCCCCACTCCTTCCCGCAGCCATTTGGCAAACCGTCCCCGTCTTGTGTCGTATTGAGCCGCGTACAACAAACAGCATAAATAGAGAGGCATTCAAGTTTTGTGCTTCTTTGGAGGGGAGGGTAGGAACCGTTCATGTGGCGGCCTCAAGGGGGGTGTGAAAAAGTTCAACTCTGTCGGCCGCAGGGCAATCAATCTCACTTTGATCCAACGCCGCGACGAGAGCCCCACCGTCGTCAAGGTATTAAATACCGGGGCCAAAACAAGATGCGGAGCAAAGCAAGAAGAGAAAAAAAGGAAGAAAGAGTAGAAGAGCAGAGGCATTTTACATACCTACCATGGTCGGTATCAACTCGGCCGTGCATGAGCCGTCGTGGCCCATGGACTTGTTCTTGGAGGAGCGCAGTCTCCATGCTCACCACGCGGCCCCACGAGGTCGGGCGTTTGTTGGCGTGGGGAACCGGCGTTGCCGGCCGCGCCGTCGACGGATGGCTCGTCGTCATTGGATAATCGTACATGAGCTGCGGCGTTCCCATCTGAGGCGAGTAGGCCTCGAAGGAATCCACGCCATACCACGACGACTAGTGCGTGTTCTACTCCATGGCTATCGGATACATCATGGGCGATTGGCCGGCCGGGGTGCTGGGGGCCGCCTGCTTGGGCAGGCCGGCGGGTACCTCGGGCGCAAACTCGGGCGCGTCGGGCGGCCAGGCCACCTCGTTGGGGATGGGATAGGGCGTACCCGGATGTGGGCCGGCCGCGGCCGCGTCGTCGGCCATTACGGTGTCCTCGACGTGGCCGGCGCTGCCCAGGGTGCTGCTGGCCGGTGTCGGCGGCGGTGGCGACGCGCGCTTCCCCTGGCGGCCCGACAGCCTAAAGACCGACTGGGTCAGGCTGGAGCGGCTGGAACGCCTCTTGGATATGCTGGTCAGCTTCGACAAGGCGTCGTCGTCAACCTTGCGGCTGCCGGCGTTGACGGCCGAGTGTCCCGGCGTGCTGATGGGGTACGAGCTCCGGTAGGGCAGCTGGAAGTAGGCGCCGATGTCCATGGGCGGCGTGGTGGGCGAGGTGAAGGGCGAGGTGCCCAGCAGGTAGGCCAGCCGCACGAGCTGGGGCACGTTGTCGCCCAGGTGGTAGCACTCGAGGATGAGCTTGAGGTCTCCCGACGAGCGAGGCCGCCACAGGAGCTGCTGCCGCTTTTCCTTGGGCCACACACGTCTTCCAGGTGGCCTTGAGCTGGAGCTGGCACATCAGGTTCTGCATCTGCACCCTGTATTCCCAGTGGCGGACGTCGAAGCCTTCCTCGAAGTGCTTGGCGATGTGCCCACGATGTGCCCAAAGTGCTTGTCGCGGGTGGCCGACGACTCGTCGGCCGTACGGGTCTCGAAGATGCGATCGCGGCAGGCGGCGAAGACGACCTGGGCGCACAGCTCGGTGCGGGCGGTGCGACTCCTTGACGTGCGTGCTGTAGGCGCGCTCGGTGGAAAAGGCAGCTGGCAGCCCTTGGTCCGGCAGATCCAGACGACGTCGGCGCCGTGAAAGTTGTGCAGGTGCTTCTTGAAGTCGCTCTTGCGTCCGAAGCCGACGGGGCTGCTGTCCAGGAAGCACATCAGACACTGGTATTTCTTCGACGTCGGCACAGCCAGCTGGGGCGAAGGGTGAGACGTCACGTCGCCCAGGGGCAGCGGCGATGCCACCGGCGCCGGCGAGTCGAGCCACGAATGCTCGCTGAACTTGCCGGGCTCCGCATCGTGCATCGGGTGCGGCTCGGTCGCCACCTCGGGCCAGGTGCACCTGGGTGTTGATGGTGGCGTCGTCAGACCCTGCACTGGGAGCCGGCCAAGCTGGTCCAGGCCAGCGACGGCGCGCTCATGTTGCTGAGCAGCGTGCTGGCGGACAGCGTCGACGTTCCCGCTGCCGAGCCCAGTCAGTTGGAAGCCGGGTCGCGAGGAGAAAGAGGGGGCGAGGGGGGGGAGGTCCACAAGACAAAGGACCTCGGAGGCATCGCGACGGCTTACATGAGTCGGGGGAGCCGGTGAGGGCGCACAGGAGGCTGGGGATGCCGTATCGTTGAACGAGCCGGAGAAGCAGATGGTGGTCCTCGTCTGCCAGCAGCCGGATGTTGGCCTCCTCGGCCGAGCGAATGGGAAACATGACGGGAGAGAGATGGCGAGCGACGTCGCGTCTGAGCCGTAGGCGGCGGGAGATGAAGCTATATCAGAACCGGCGTCGGCAGCCAGTCTGAGACCAGCAAGCGGCGGCGGCGCGGGAGTCGGCTCTTTCGCTTCTCGCAGTCGTCGACAGGAGTGTGCCAAAGGGTCAAGCAGCACCGTCAGGAGCTTCGTCGTCATGTCCTCACGGGCCGTGAACGTGGAACACGGGAGAGGGAGGGGGGAAAAGACGAGCCAGCGCTCGGCAGCGTCGTGGCCTACTCCCGGGATGGACGTAAAGAGGGGGGAAAAAGAAAAGGCGAAACTCGTCTTCTTTGTTGGGACCGGGGAGAGCAGGGGCGAGCAAGGGCAAAAGAGTTGGACAATGGAATGATATGCAGACGGCCGACTGGGATCAAGGGCAGGTCGTTGATATGAGGAGCCAGCAAGGCCGATGTCGAGACGGTCGTGTGCTTTCCGTCAAGCTCGCCGGTGCGCCGTCTCAGTATATAACTGGGAACAGGCAGGAGGAGAGTTCGCGAGACGGGCCAAGCCAGAGCGAGGACGGACGACGGGACCGCGCACAGACAAGAGACGAGAGCCAGGGAAAGATGGGCCGCCTTCTAGAAGGATTCCGAGACAGCCCAGGCGGAAATGTCTTGGAAATAATGTATCCTTGGTGCAGACACGGGGCGGGCGGCTGGTCTTTGCTTTTCTTCATCGGCTGTCCCCACGAGGCTTTTGCAAGGCGGCCGAGAAACGTCGTACACGCCCCCCCCTCCACAGAAAAACAAAAAAACTCTCAGCTTAGACGGGCAAATAGGGACAGCCGTTTCAGGAACGGCGCCAATGCTCAGCGCGGGCCCGGCGGATTCTGCAACGCCTTGGCGGCAGGCTTCCCCATGGCAGCCGGACCAGTAATGGACCAAGATAAACCATCGTGGTCGCCGTCTGGAGTCCCCGAGAGCCAATCAAGAAGCCTGACCGGGGCGTCGTATGACCTTCACTCGCAGATTACTTGTTCCCTGCGGATACGGCCCTGCAGCTCAAGATTCTTCAGCCCCCATGCGTACGACTGGGTTACACACCGAGGGCCCATGGCTTCTGCCGACCTTCTAGGAGAGGAGGCCGGCGGCAGCGGCTCCAGGGTTGGAGGAGGGCGCGCGGCCGCTGGGCGCAGAGGGCATTGATCGAGGGTGGTATCGTGGTGCGCTGCTGCATGTGCATGCGGGCGCCACACATGGTTTGTCGCGAGCACACAAGCCTGGTGTGTGGCTCGCATGCCCGGCCGGGTGAGCAAGGAGGAGGGGGCGGCGGAATGACGTGGACAGGCGCAAAGGATTTATTCCCCCCCATAACGGCTCGACGAGTTAGTGAAAGATGGAGCGTGGACGAGCGTGGCAGGGACGGGCAGGCAGGCAGAGGCCACGAGGCAAGGCGACGGCAGCAGCAGAGGGCGGATAGGGATTGGTTGGCTGCGGCCGAGAAGCCAGTGGGGGTCCGAGGACTAGGCGTGATTCGCAGAGGACACTGTGGAGGATGAAGCCAGGCAAGTGCCTGACCAAGGCGGCCGCGAACGACGAAAAGGGTTGGTGTGGCAGTGGTGGGGGCGGAAAGCCTGAAGGAACCGGCCGGTGGATGATGGTGGTGGTGGCTAGGGGGGGGTGGAAGAGGCGGGCTCGGCGTGTCCCCCGGTCCCCGGCGAGGCTTGGTTTGCTGGCTAGGCTGAGCTGGCATACCGGGCAGGCTATGGCAGGGAAGACGAGGGGAGGTGGCATCGGATCGGAGATAATGCTCGTAGGTTTTGTCGATCCAATTGGGCGTCCTGGTCGAGTGGGCTGGGACGTCGTCTTGCAGCGGTGACGCCGGTTTGTGTCTCGGGGACGGGACCAAGGCCTGGAAGGGGGGGCGGGTCGAGGGAGGAGAGAGAGAGGGAGGGAACAATGAGAGTCGCGATACCGGGAGGGCAGGGCGCGCGCTTCCGCCAGCCTCGCCTCTGGGATTGGTTCCCTGCAAAGAGAACCCCCCCAGTATTGGCAGGCCTTGGGCAGCCTGCCAAGAGAGTGCGGTCCTACTGTGCCCAAACCGGACCCGCCCGCACTGAGTCTCTCTCCGTATCCTGGCGTCACCTGCACTGTGCTCGCCGCGACACGGAAAAGCTTAATGGACCAATGCAGCACTAAAATGGCACAACGCTGACGGCCGTCACCGGTCCGTAACGCAGTCGCGCAGTCACGAGTCTTTCTTTTTTCTGGTTGTGTGTATTGATGGGGTCTTTATTCTTTTCTTTTCCTCCACCTTTCCAGGTACTGGGACTGGTCTGTGGCTCTCCGGCGGTAAGGGAATGCGCCTATGGACGGGAGGAGCGTCACTGCATCGTGCACGGCATCCTGCCGGGATGATGGATGCTGTCAACTGCGACAACTTCTATCGATGCGTTACGGCCTCGATTTTTGGCGATTGTTTTTTATAAGAGTATTCTTGATTCCCCCGGACTCACTTGTTTCACGGATCATGATTTCGTCGCAACGGACGCGCTACGTGCGGCATCTCTCTTTTTCTTCTCACGCAATAGTCTTTCTGTCCGTTTGTCTCTTCGCATCATCCCACCCTCCCTCCCGTCGGCGTCCGTCCCTCGTACACGCACCCCTTTCGGCGTCTCCGATTTACTGCTGCTGGCTCTGATCCCAGTGAGGCATGCGTCATGTGCAGATTGCATCCTGCATTCTCATACGACGACACGGATGTATCATCGATATGCTCTTAGATGTGCGCATATACCTAAAACCACATCCACGCACCCACCAATACGCCTATATCTCGAGGTCTATACATGCACGTACATACGTACGCACATATAACGAATTTCCAGTCTCATAATATTCATCGTATCCCCGAAGCCTGCGGGCATCCGTCTGCCTACAGTCCGGCCACTCTCTTACCTCTCACTGTTCAGCCCAGGCCAAGCAAAACTCGGCAGGGGCTGCGATCCTTTGGTCACTATTTTAAGCCCCCCCGGCAGCTATTGCTTTGCTCTCGGGAATGAGACAGCAAAGCCTAATGAAGATACACACACGCACACACACGCATACGCACCCCAAAAAAAGAAAAACTCCGTCATCCCCTCCACAGGGTTTAAACGCCAGCCCGGAGGCCTCTTCGTCCTTCCAGCGGCACTGCCGCCCGAAGCGGAGGCGTCGTCAACTTGTGCCCCAAAGTCTCCCTCTGCTAGGTGCATAACCTCGCCCGGCTACGGCCAATGCCCCCGGCCTCCAGGTTCTCCACCATCGCCTCGAGCCCCAAAGCCCGAGTCACTCCTGTCGACGGCACAGACAGACAGGGCTTGGCATTCCCATATCTAGAATATCCTTGCGTTTTCGTGTCATGGTCGTGGAATCTTTCTACGGATGCCGTCTTTTCCACTCGCTCCCGGCCTCATCATCGTCTGCTTGTTCAAACACGCATCTGCTGTCATGGTCGTCCTCTGCGTCTGGTCTCCCTTTGAATAGCCCTGCTTCGTCTCCTGATTCATGAACCGGGTCTATCATCGGGATGCCTGCCTGCATGCGCACACTGATGTTTGCTTGCTCAGCATCGTCATCGCCCACCACACGGCATTTCCTCTTTCGTCCACTCGCCTTGTATGGCATAAGCTTTTCCTGAACTACATGCCACTTGCTCGGACCGTCTTCGGCGCCATCGACAGCTTCGCCTACGACGCCGACCTACTCATCGCACACCATCCAGCCCTTCTCGGCTTCATGCAAGCCGCGCTTGCTATCCTTGCCTACGCATAAATACCACTTTGGCCTTGGTAAGCCTCGTTCATTGGCTCTGCCCATCGTGCCCATCCGATGATACAAGCTCCGGAACAACCTGGATTAACTCGGATCCCTTGGCCGACATGCTTGACCCGTCGCACCAAGGAATAAGAATGGCCAAAGATTGGACGTGCCGAGACCGAGTGTTCAATTCCCATGGCTGGGTGCTCAGCCGTCTCCTGTTGTGCGCCCACGTGGCGCCCTGGGGCTTGGCTTGCATTCTGGAAATCATCGTGACGATACGGCGAAATCAGGCCCCAAAGCCCGAGCCATCACTCCCGACTGACGGCATTTCCGTGTCTTCTCCCCTGGTCCGCGGCATGTCATGTCTCTGTCTCGCATGCGTTGCCAGACGAGTACCTGACTCTTGGTTTCTGCTGCCTCGGAGACGTCCTTTCCGCCCCCGCCTCTCTTCTCCGCTCTCCAGTTTTATCCTTCCGCTGCCAGTTGTGCTTGGCGATGTTCCTCGAGATACCCAAGACTGGGGTCTTGGGGGCCATTTGACGCGGATACTAAGTGACGAAGATGCCAACCTGACGCTACTGGAGACGCCGGCATCTTGTTTCGACGTGGTAAGAAATTTGATCTTCAGCCAACCCCACCCCATATACTGCAGGCATTTAATACCACCTCGCCGATGGCAATGCCATGAATTTGGGATAAACTTGCAACTTGCCTGCCTTGCTGCGAATACATCCCCAGGCAGGCAAGGTCCCTCAATTTCCTCTCCACCAAGGAGGAGAGGGACCAGCTCGTTCCCGGAAAACCCTCCCCTCCCCCCTTTTATTTCGGGACGTCAAACGTGGAGACGAGCAAGGTTGCAGCTGATCCGAAGTCCCCCACAGTCAAACAACGCCCTGCAAGAATTGGCAAAGAGGCGGGGTTGAGGCCGCCATGGCCGACTTGGACTTGCGCAACTCGGAGACTTGGCGACTCATAAGCTGCCGAGATTGACCTTCCTATGCTCGGGGCAGCCGGACAGCTTATTGCATTCGTTTTTGTCGCTTCGTCCTATCGAGGGAAAGGCCAAAGCTGGAAGCTGCCTGCGTACGAGATGCCCTGGTTCCTCTGCCCGGCGGAAGTCTATCTGATTGATATGCCGTGTTTCGGATATAGGTGGCCCCCCCCCCTCTCTGGAGCTGGCTATAGGTCCAGCTCCTGGATACCAGCCAATAGACTTTGCAGCATTATGATTACCACACGTCATCCCTACCCAATTTGGGCATCTCTAGGGAAAGTTCAGAGCTTGCGCTCCTTCAGCATCTCCCGCTCATACTCAACTCAAACCTTTTTACCGTCCTGAAGCCATGGATCCATGTTGGCTTTACCGATAGCGGCAGCTCATCGACGGTCAGAGTATGATATGGAGCCGAGAGGATTACCTCGTCGTCTCAGTCAATTAGCTCATCTTTCTTCACCCTCAGGGCGCTCGTGACGGATCGTAAATCACCGTTTCCGGTCGCAGCATGAACAACTGCCGCGAAGTTCCGGTACCTACGGCTAGTGGACCCCTTTCTGCAGCCCCTTATTGTTATGACAACCATTGTGGGCTTTTGAGAAATGCGGTAGCCGGACAAATGGCAGAGCGTCAAGATCTGGCGGGACAGGCTCGAGTATATTTTACCCCGGCGACTACTATGCCGACGATAGCTCGGGGAAGAGGCCCGTGCTGATAAATATGGACAGTCGCCGAATGATTGAATTTGAACGCGACCAAGGCAAAGACGGCTGACCCAGTCATCTCGGGACGGTCAATGCAACATACAGCAAAAAAACACAGGTCATGACTGCTTTCGACGAGACCCGAGCTGGCTCACCATGCGTCGTCGGAAGACGAAGTCGGGAACTTGCGCGCACGAACAGCTGCGCAACGAGGGTCACGTTCATCCGTGTCCCCGGGGGTTTTGGAAAGAGGGAGGATGGCCGCGGAAGCGCCCCATCCCCGAGATGGCCTTCCGCATATCAACTAGCTGCCGGGACGTAGAGCGCAAGGCGCGCACGGCGGCTCCTTGATGGCCCAAGGGCTCGTGCTCATGCAGGTCTCACTTTACTTTCACTTTCCGTCATGGCTTCTTCTCCAGGCTACCGGAGACGGGCTTCAGGCTTCGGACATGTCCGAAATCAACGACGACATATAGCCCCGTCCATGGCAGACCGCATCCTCCTTGCCGTGATATCGCGTGTAGCGGGCTGTCAAGGACGGCTGCTCGTGCCCAGTCGTGTGATTTTGGGGGAGAAAAGACAGGTGAAGCTTCAAAGGGTAAAGGACGACGGGGCCTCAAAACGCGGATGAACTGGAGTGGCCAACCATCATGATTGTCTATAGCGAGACCCGATTCGATCATGTATCGAGCCGCGGCACGAGCTGCTGCACGTCGGCGGTGTACATGGTCTCTCGATGAGCGAGAGCCATATCATGATGCCGCCCCTCCCCCCAGCCATCACCTCCCAGACGCGCCTTGAGCACCCGCTCTTGACCTGAAATTTATTCGCGGAAGAAAAAGCAGCAGACAAATGACCATGGAGCGAGAAAGAGCTCCAACATGCATTCGTATTACATTATCATTAGGAAGCAGAGGGGGGACCGAAGCCTCCCAACATGCCGTGGTGGCAAGACGCCATGGGGCTGCCCATGTCGTAGTAGGCGTCCGTCAGAGCCGGGCTTTGTAGGCCGGTGGTGAAAGGGCACGAACTGCTGCGCCGGGTAGACGGAAGCCGGGCTGAGGGCGCCGTAGAAGACCGGGGGGAGCGTCATGGGGCCCGGAGACGGCTTGGGATCGTCGAGGCCGGGCGTGGCCAGGGCGGCAGCGTGGTAGGCGGCGAGATCGGCTTCGGACAGACCGTAGAAGCGAAGGGCATTGGCGGATAGTAGCGGTGATGGGCTGTCCCGCATCTCGTGCTTGATGGCGGCCGCGGGACACAGCTTCTTGACGGGCAGATCGAGGGCCGGCGGCGGCTGCTTGGCTAGGCGGCCGTTGTCGCCGGGAGCGTCGCCGAGCCCGGCCGGTTCGTGCGAGGTTAGCATGAGCGCGCAGTTTACGAGCCGCGACAGCCCGTCTAGGTGGCGCGTCTCCAGGCGTTTACGGAGGGTGCGGGTCGCGGCCGGGTCCCACCGCAGCGGCCGGCGCGACCCGGAGCGGGAGCGGGAGCGGGAGCCGGGCTCCACCCCGACGACGGCGGCCTCCCACATGGCCGCGACGCGCGACTGGCCGAGCAAGTTCCGCAGACGCTGCGAGTAGTCCCATCCGGCGGCGCCCCGGCCCTCCTCGCAGTGCTTGATCAGATGGGCCGTGTAGGCCTTCCAGGTGGCCGGCGCGGCCGAGTCGTTGGCCGCCTCCAGCAGGTGGTTGCAGTCCTCGTAGCCGCAGGCGAAGACGATCTGCGGACAGAAGAAAACCTTGGCCTCGTCCATGCGCATCTGCGAGCCGCCGTGCTCGTTGCGCAGGTGGATCTGGTGAGCCAAGGCGCCGGCCGCGGCGGATGTCGAGGGGCCGTCCGTCGTCACTGCCAAGCCTCATGGTGTCAGCCAGCTTCGCTCTCCCCCTCTCTTTCTTTTACTCTTTTATCACATCATTCAAAATTTCTCTATTATGGCCTTCTTCCTCCTCCCTCTTCCCCGGCTCGACTTACGGGACGAGGGGCGAGGCTCACGGCTCTCTTCTTCTAGCAGCTGGTCGATCTCCTGTCGACTGTATCGCGCCAGCAAGTGGCGGACCATCATCCGGCCATCATGGCTGTCTACCCGCGGCGACGCGGTGGCAAAGCCGCCGGCGTCAGACTCGGGCGTCATCATCGACACCGGGCTCGAGGCCGACGACATGATACGGTGTTTGAGACTCTGGCGGTTTTTCGTTTGGGTTCCCTTCACCAGCCTTCCAGGGGGCTCCGAGTCCGGTGCTGGCCCCAAGTCGTAGGGTGAGGGGAAGGGGAGGCAGGGGGGAAGAAGGGGACAAGGGGTGGGGGGAGGAGGAGGAAGTATAGATAGAGAGAGGGAGATAGAGAGAGAGAGAATGAGAAGCTGGAGCAAGAGACACGGGGAAAGGGGAGGAATAGGAGGCGGCTGCAAGGGAGAAAAAAGAGCAGCGGAAGACGAGAGACAGACAATAGACGTGAGCCAAGTCTCACGTGTAAAGCAAAGTCTCCCCGGCATGCGGTGACGTGCCGCGCCGGCAAAGTTCAGGGTCAGTATGAAATGACACGAGTGCGAGGCACCGGGGCGAACAGCAGGATGGGCAACGTGCCAAGACGTGGTCAAGCCGGTGCGATGGTTCCCAGCTGGGCTAAGGGACCAGGGCGTATTAGGATCAAGCGTGGAGGAAGCGCAAGAGAAGAGGCTAGATTGACGGAGAAAGAGAGGGGAAAGGAGAAAGGGGACGCCCGGAAAGTTGAAAGCATAACTGCGTAGGTTGCAAAGAGGACGAGGAAAGTCTTTATTGTGACGGCGTGGTGTCTATCTGATGAGCAAGAGCAGAAGTTGCATTCTGGGAGCCGGGGAAGCTGAGCTACCTAGCCTGGGAAAACACAGCCGCCGCGCATCACAGGCTGGCCGTACAGCAAGTGCGGAAGAGTACAAACAAATAAAGCCACAGTCCTGAGACCTACGACCCGGAAGATGGGCCATCTGGGACCGTGTCTAGCGGATAGAGCGCCGCGGCATGTGGCGAGAGAGGTGTCCGGGGGCCCGCGTCGGCGGACTGGCCGGGACAGGGCAGGCGGGACGGCCAGGACGCACATGAGAGAGACGCTTCCACGGCTGCGGAGGGGGAGAGCAACAGAGACGGTAGACGGCAGGGGATAAGCACGCACCGAGATGGCATCGCGCGGAGGATGCTTAGTGCTAGTTGAAAGTCTGTCGCGTGCCCCGAGAGGCGGCATTATGGGCCAGCACCGGGGTAAGGGGGTGGAGCAGGAGGGGGAGAGGATGCCAAGAAGAGAAAGGAAGACAAGAAAGAGCACGATGGACCGAACGGGAGAGTGGCGATAAGAGAGACATGACGGATAGTCCAGAGACAGACAGGGGAGGAAAAGGTGGGCATCAGGCTTCCCCGGACGAGGGAGCAGCCCGTGGGGAAGAGGAGGAAACCTGGTGTTTAGGGCCATGTGGGTGCTTGGACGCATGAACAGAATACGTACGTGTGCGAAGTATGTACAGACATCTACCTGTTAATAATTTTAGATATGGCCTGGGTAGGATGAGAAGGGCAGGGAGACGGGGCTCGAGAGCGACTGGACGAGCAGGAGGAGCGCAGCACCCAAGCCGCTGGGCTGGAACCTGCATGGAAGGTTGGGAGCGGACATTGATGCCGTGAGGGAGAGGCTGGAGAATTCATCATCATCGTCATCATGGATGGGAAGATACACAACAGGCCGCGTCCAGATAGCGATCTAGCTTGTCTGCCTTCCCGTCGTCCAGGTCATCTTGCGTCGAGATCATTCCGGCTGTGCACGGGACAAAGGGTCAGGGGCCAAGCAGAAGGTTCTCATCGCCATGGGGGGGCGTGTTCCCTTACTCTTATAGCTCCCCCCCCGCCCCCTTCACTCCTGAATTGGAAGAGGAAAAGGACTAGAGTGGGAAGAAAAAGAAAGAAGAAGACGAAGACGAAGAAGAACCCAAAGGAAGAGCCGCAAGAAAACCGGCGGAAAATACAAACCCAAGGCCTAGACCCGACGTCAGCGTGCGTATGACAAGATTGGAGCGTCGCGACGTCCGGAGGGAAAAGGAAAAAAAAGGGAAAAAAGCAACAAGAGGATGAGAAGGGGAACTGGTTTGGACCCGCCAGGATGCAGAAACAAAAAATCAAACAGGAAGCTTGATTGCGACTTGAGACAGCACAAGTGGCCTTATAAGTAAGGGAGGGGGAGAGGGACGAGGGCCTTTTTGCTGGCGAGCCTCTTCTCCTTATCCAAAGCCCTTCCCCTTTTTTCTTTTGCTCGTTTTTTGGGCCCCCCTGTTCCTCTCTCTCTTCATCTTCTTCATCACATTTGTTCTTGTTTTTTTTTGCTTCTTCCTCATCACTCTTTTTCGACTTCGCCCTTCTACCCACCCTCCCGACGGGGGGCAAGCATCCTGACTGACGAAAACTGATCCAGCCGACACGCGGGACGCAACAGACACTTTCCAGTCGACGACGCTGTTAAGGAGGTCAAGGAGAGCCAAGGGCTTCCTGGGGACCGACGACGACGCCTACCCGCCTAGCCCGTTACGTCTGCGGCCTCGATCGATCGACTCCCTTCTTTTCTTAGAAAAGAGAGTGGGGATGGGCTTCCAGTCTTTACCCGCCCTTCTCCGTGACGATTAAACCCCCCTTCTCCCTTGGGTTTCCCTACTCTACCGGGTCTAATCCAAGCGAACAGGTGCATCACGAGAGACTCGGAGGAAAGGGGGTGGGCTGAGCCAGGCCGTTTCGGAATGTCTAATCCCTTCTTGTGCTCTTCGCGCTCGCTACCTTTTTAGCCTTTCTCCTGAAACCCCCCCTCTGGATTCCTGGCCCCGTCATCATCTCAACTTCGCCTCACCACACTGGCCTAAGCGGAGAGAGCCATGGGAACGCCTGCTGATTGACACGGGAGCCGCGCCCAGCAAAAAAAAAAATAAAAAAATAAAAGAACGGCGCCCTGCGTGTCGTGGGGTGCGTCAAGACTGTCTTCGTCGCCTGTCATCATCATCCTCGTCGCCACCATGGACATCAGGACCCTCAACGATTCACCATAGACTAAAACACCCGGCTGCCACCACCGGCCGAGTGAACGCAGCCCCGGCTCTCGGCGCAATCTTTTCCGAGCTCGCTTTTGCCCCCTCCCCCCAAAAAACAGGCCTCCTGGCCCTGTCCGACCCTTTCTCGTGCCTCTTCCCCCTCCTTTTTGGCGGCGCCTCCTGCGGCTGACAGCCTTGTCTACCCGTGGAAAGGTGAAGGACCCCCCCCCAAGGCGGCAGGGATCCGCGGCGTGTTCGTTCGTCTCACACGCCGCCCCCTCCCTTCTCCGTCGGTCTCTGCAGTATCAGCTGGGCTCCTCTAGTGTCATCTCGTACGGCCGCTTGCTGGCTGACCGGATCGGCTGGAAGGCTTCGGGAATCGAACCGTGGCCGGGCTTGTCTACCGACGAAAAACCCACGCGTGCCCCGACAGACAGCACCGCCGCAGCCTTGTTTCTTTCTGGAAAGGGGAGGAAAGGGCGAGACAGCCGAGATCCGGAGGTGCGAAGCAGTTGGATGGCCGAGGAATAACTCGGCAGCCTAGTCCCAATGGACCGGCTGCTAGAACTGCTACGTGCACGGTATGCAAGCCACCCTTGCTCGGGCGTCTAGAAACAGCATGACGGGCTTACGCACTTGCTTGCGTGCTCTCGAGATGGATGCCATAGTAGCCAACCGACTGACGGCCCGGCAACATCCATCCTCACCACCCTCTCAACCCTCGGGCGCACGCCTAGCTTGGGAGCCCAGCAGTGCCCGCAAATATGACGGTCTCATGCATTCTTCGCTTGGCCCATCTTCACAACCCTGCTTCCTTTTTTTCCTTCTTTCTCCTTGTCCACTGCCTGGCCCTCGTCCGGCGGCGGATGACCACCGGAGTACATAGGGAGACTTTTTTCTATG
The DNA here is from genome assembly GCA_000758425.1 of Nilaparvata lugens yeast-like symbiont. Classification (NCBI taxonomy): domain Eukaryota; kingdom Fungi; phylum Ascomycota; species Nilaparvata lugens yeast-like symbiont. The sequence continues at coordinate 22,213 of KN173802.1, read as the reverse complement.
CAACGCGCACCTATAAACACACACACACATGCACGTATATTTATAGGCTCCTGTTTTTTCCTTCATCGCAACCCATCCAGTCATCCTCCCACCTCCCACCTCTGTTCCGCCTTGATGCGACGGCGAGCTGCTTTGGCTCCCCTCAGCCTCCTCCTCCCGGGCCCAGCACGCCAGCCTTGCCTCACCCACCCCGCTGACGCCTACGAATATGAGCGTGAGAAACACACACAGCAAGGGGAGGGCAGGGAATCTCCCCCATTGTTTACCAACAACTCACTTGCTGACTCAATGACCTATTGTGCGATCACCTCTTGCCTTGCCTTCTCAACTGAGTCGCCCGTCGGCCCTCGCTGGAACCAGACTCGACTACGTACCATGGCCTAGGACCCCCATATGAGGCGGAGGCGACGAATCTCAGCACTCTTGCCCTTGACTCGTTTGCTCTGTGGCCTTTTTTTGCTCCCTTCTCCCCCACGCCCTGTCTCAGCCGCTCCGCCAAAAATAAACATCCGCCAACACGACTCCCTTATTCGAGTGAGTCAAAATCGGAGCTACGTGAAAATGATTCTCCTGATAAACGTCGCAATCACCTTTTTTTTTGCCCTTTTTGTTATACCTTGCACAATCCTGCTGCTGGGAACCCGATTCGCCTCGTGAGTCCTGTCCGGAAGAAAAAAGTCCGGTTATCGTGCCCTTGGCCTTGCTCCGCCCGGTCATACCGGTCAGGCCCCACTATCTCGATTCGCCGGGCCCCGAGAATGCTCGGCCTCGTCTGTAGTGCACCCTCCTTCCTTAGACTCCCCCCCCATTTGCCCAAAAAAAAACCATCTCCGAATATCCACCTTCCCCGACTCACTCGTCCGCCAACATACAGAGCTGACTCTCGCCCTACATCCCAGCCCTCTCCCGCGTCTATCGCGCCTCAGCTTCACGTTTCGCCGACGTCGTTCTTGGCTCAGCTGACCTACCCCGTCCGTCATGCGATGGTGGTGGCACACCTAATCCGTTTCTACGAGACCACTTGGACGAGCCATAGGGCCGTATGGCTTGACCCGAGTGATACCCTCTTTTCCGTAATTCTTGTACATTGAAGCCCTGTCATCATGTCCAGAGAGGAGTCGTGATTGAGACCATCCGTCTGCCCGTCTATTTTCTCAACTCGCCCCGCCGTCTTGCCTCACGGCTCATCAGTTTTCGGGTGTGCCTGCGAAGCCCGATATACTAAACCCCTCCCTCCCCCTTTCAAAACACCAACGCGTACAGCTGCGTGGGCTTGTGCTTGTCCCTTCCGCCCCCCATCACATCACATTCTCAGGCCTTCCGCCTCGACATAATAGACGGCGCATCCACCGGCCGGTCGGCTCACGACCACCACCTCGCGCTTTTGCTCCTCTGTAAGTTGCCTGCCGGCATAGTACTCGCGCTCCAGCGCCTCCTTGACGTCGGCTACCTTGTCCGCTGGCACCAGGTGGACGCTGCACCCGCCCCAGCCGGCGCCTGTCAGCCGGCTTCCGTAGGCTCCCGCGGCTCGCACCACCTGGCAGATGCGGTCGATTTCGGGACAGCTGCATTCGTACAAGTCCCGACAAGAGTCCTGTGTCTCGTTCATGAGCGCTCCGAGTTTCTGGTTGAAGGCCGTCGTATCGGTCGCGCCCGTATGCAGCGGCCGCTCCAGCAGCGTCAAGAATTCGATGACCCGGAGTGCCTCGGTAAAGACATGAAGAGCCCGCTGACGGAGCTTGAATCGTTCGGCTTTGACGGGGAAACTGGAGAGAAAGCGCTTGTCAAAATCTGCGGCGGACAGGTTGAGCATCTTGGCCACCTCCTCTCGCGTGTAGCCCTCTTCCTGCGTCAGTGTCTCCTTGGTCACGGCCACCAAGTTTTTGAGCTCCTCCTTTGTCAGCGTCCGGGAGCTGGAGTAATCGGACGAGTGACGGTACAGGAAAAAGGCGTCGTGGAAGGCCTGGAGGCTGGTGCCCAGTGGGCCGGCGTCGGTCGGCAATTCCGTCGCCGGAGGATTGAGGACGGCATTGAGGTAGGCGGCGGCGAGACTGACCTCGACGACGCGGAGATTATAGTGAATCGGCCCAGTCACCTGCTTGTTAGAGGCGACGAAGCTCTGGGCTATGACGAAGCAGAGCTCGGGCCGCGTGGGGGGAACTTGACGGCTCGCGCCTCCAGCAGCGGGCTAAAGGATACGAAGAGGGCAGAGCCCTGTTCCGAGAACACGGACGCTGCCTGATCCATGCTATTGGACACGAAGAAGATGTCAAGCCGTCAGCGAGCGGAGCCGGCTCGTGACCCGAGGGTCTTGCCTACTCACCCTCCCGAGTTGATGCCGACGGCGCGTTCACTCACAATCGCCAGCTCCGTCAGCTCCTTCTTGTCAATCGACGCCTCCTGGTTGGCGATGAGGACGGCGAGGGCGCTGGCCGTTACAAAGGCGGCGCTGGAACTCAGACCTCCCCCGACCGGGACGTTGCCGTCCATCAGGACGTCCATGTTGCAGGGCCTCCAGCCAGCACCGCGCTTGCGTCGCAGCAAGCTCAGGGCGCCCCGCAGGCCACTCTTGAAATAGTTTGTTCACTCGAAGCGCGTCGCGTCAATGTCGGCGTCGCCGTCGACGGGCACGGCGAATTCGCGCGACTCAAACTTGGCGCCGTCGACATTGGCGACGCGGATGATGAAGATGGTGGCGTCCGGAGCAAGAGGAGTCGCGGCGACGGCGAGCAGGGCATCGGCGGAGATGGCCATGGGCAGGACCGAATAGAGCGAGTAGTCGATGTGTTCGACAATGATCACGCGGCCGGGGGCGCGCGCGATGAAGCCGGGAACGCGGCCGTAAGCATCGCCAAAGGCCGACAGGAGCTTGTTCCAGCGCGGATCCTCGATGGCAAGGGCCGCCACGGGGTAGATGTCGGCGAGGGCGCCAGCGACGGGGACCGAGGAACCTGTCATGGTGAAGGCGGCCGTACGACTACCGGGATCGGTTGACGATGTTTACTGCTGCTCCTGCTGTTGCTGCTGTTTGTCGATGCCGTTTTCTCCGCTTGGCTGCTGCTGCTGGCCCTGCTGTGCCTGCTCCTCTCTTCTTCAAGACCCAAATCAAAGACGCCATCGCGAAGAGCGGAGGGAGGAATCAGCTGTCGGGCTGCTCGCTTGCCTGTCAACCCCGCATTGCCCCTCTTTTAGTCTCCCTCGTGTGACGCCGGCCCTATAAGGCCACACAGGTGCAGCTACATTGCGGGCTTCACCCAGGAAATAACCTGCAAGCACCGAGCTCGAACTTCGTGGCATGGCATGACCTGGCTAAAAAACAGACGAACACCATGATATGGTCTGTCCCAAAAAATAGAGGCCTGTTACATTTACAGCAATCGCTGGTGCGTTATGTCTGCGGCGACTGGTCGCGGACAGACTTCCCTTCTGATGTGAAGCACCGCCGGGTGTCGGCGGGATGCTGTAGACCGACCTGGCGGCACTGGGACAAGGCAGCCTGCTTTCTTCTTCACAGGTCGGCGCTTCCCGGCTTGGCGGAGTAGCAAACAAGTGACTGGTGTGTGATTCTTGCGCTTCGAGCGCTAGCTCTGGAGACGTAGGTGCATCCGGACATGGCAGCCCTTCTTGGTCAGCTGCCGCGGGTACTTCCTCTCCACTACCGGCCCGTGCAAAGCGGTTGACGGCGGCGGAAAGCTTAATGCCGCCTCGCGATTCCGTGGCCGTGGCCGTAGCTGCATCCGTCTCTCTCCCGCTTGCAACTCCCCCGCGCCACGGCGATGGAGCAGCGGTCAACGTCATATTGCTAGTTCACCACGACTAGGAGCGCGCTGGAGGCACGAAAGGCGGGGTAACCTCCCTCGCTCCGCTCTTCCAACCCAGGCAGGCATCGCCGCCCATGTCCGCAACCGCGGGACGGCGGCGTCTCGGCCGCGTACCGCATACTTTGCCTCCCTCCGGCTTCGGGAACCGCTCGACTTCGCGAGCCCTTGCGCAGGTCTCCCGCCCACCCACAGGTGCCGCCACCGCAAGCGGGGCGTCCGGCCTTGTACCGTATACCGGGTCTGACTTAGTCGCAGTCCAGCGGTTGCCCATGCCCTCTGAATATTCGGCCTCACACTTTCCAAGGAAAGTGCGACAGGGCGGGCGCTTCATCGTCTTGACTAAGGAGTCGGAGACGGTGGCGAGGCGCAGCGAAGCCGACGAGTACTTAAACGGGGCCCTTCCCTCGCCTCTCTACATGCTCTCCTAACCCTATCATACAAGTGCTCCCATCGTTCCCATCATCCACCCAACTCATCACTACAGCACAACAAGCACACCTGCCACTTTCGCAAACACTTTCCACTAGTCATCATGGGCGACGGCGATTGCGGCTGCGGAACTTCGGGCGTTTGCCACTGCGGCTCTGGCTGCACCTGCGCCGACTGTCCTGTACGGTCTACCCTACCTGGATGAAGACCGATTCGTGGCACGTGATACTAACGGTTCCTGCAGCTTAAGTAAAGTCTTCTCCCGTTTCGACCCTCCTCACGCCATGACTGGAGTTCGTGCTTGCGGGGGACGCCAGATTGGGAACGATTCACGACCGTTGTCTCCTTGAGGCTGCCTAAAACCTTGTTATCTCTTAGGCACTAGCAGTCGATGGGACTTAGTATTGGACTCGGAAATAAACTGAATTCGTCAAGGTAGCTTCGTCACACGCGACTTTCCCCAAACCCTGCCACGTATCTCTGCTCCCATTTACCCCAACACTTAAGGCGGGACAATCTGACTGCGAATGCGACCGAGTCGGTCTGAGGCCGTAATGCAACGTCTCGCTGTGACTTGTCCCTTGTTCCGCCGCCAAGTCGCCACGGCCACGCGCGCCTGGAACATGCATTTGTAAGAGGGCAGATGTGCAAATGACGGGCCTCGTTTGGCATAAAGCAAGGCCTAACGAAGACTGATTGCCAACTATCTGGTGACAACATTACATAAGCCATAACGTTGTCACGTGACGTGAAGCCATGGTACCACCCAAACTGCGTCTCCGGAAAAGCCTCCTTTGTCAGACGGTGGCTGTTGCATCGCTCTCAGTACTATTCTCTACATCGCCCTTTGCTTTCCGCTTACTTCTATCTTTCCGATGTCCTGCTTTCCCTGACAACAAGGCAAAAAGTAAAAAAAATTCCGCTCCCATACTCTCACACTATTCGTCCACTTTGACGGCTGTGATGCCTATCTGAGAAAGATTCACACGTCGCCGACATTCAGCCGCTAGCTGCTCGCTATCGTCGATCCTCTCGCGCTCAGAGGTGGCGGAGTCCGTGGTTGATCACTCAAAAGAACCGCTTCGCTACTCCCGAAATACGTCCCTGCGGCCATGGACTCGACCACTGCGCCGCCTGCCGGCCACTCGCCGCGCCGATGCTTCATCTGCCTGACCGACGAGGATGCAGCTGACCCTCCCGGAGCGTGGGTCGAACCGTGCCCATGCACGCTCGAGGCGCATCAAGACTGCATGCTCTCCTGGGTCCTCGATTGTGAACGATCTGGAAAGCTGCTTCAATGTCCTATTTGCAAGTCCATGATTGAGCTCGAAGGCGACTGGGACCCTGTCGTTGCCGCCACCGAGGCCATCGATCGTTGCCTCACACGTGCCAGTCCTTTCATACTCCTCTCCGGTATCTCTGTGGGCATACAGCTCAGCCTGCAAATGTACGGCGCGCTGGCTTTCTGGACGTTTGCCGGAAAGGACAGCCTCTTGCACTTTTTACTTGGCCCCGACATGATCATGGACGCGAAGAAAGCCGGTAGTGCGATGATTGCCAAAGAACGAATATGGAAGGCCCTGGCTATGATAAACGTGGCACCCGTGCTCCTCTTCGGCAGATTCGCGCCGGTCATGAGCAACAAGGTCTTCTTACCTGCTGCCTCTGCGGTAAGCTCCACTCCAGAGGACTATTTCCCTCTCTCTGCTTCCGATCCTGGGCTAACATGGCAATGACGACGCAGTACGGCATGTATCGTGCCCTACGTTGCGACAGTGTTCTGCGTTGGCCGCCATCTCCTCAAACTATCATGACCGTCTTTCCCTATATCCACGCCATGTACAGCAGCCTTTGGCGGCGATTTGTCATGCCCTACGAGCGGAAGATGAACATGCGAATTTTAGGATACCCGCTCGTGGAGGAGGGCCCCGAAGACGGCCACCAAGCAGCTCAGGGGCAGGGTAATGCTGCTGTTGGCGTCTTCGGCCTCCTGCAGGGCACATTGGATGCCCTGGGCCCTACAGGCGACCATGACGACGTCCATGGCCCGGAGATTAACCAGATAGAAGTTGTCGTCGCCGAAGCCGACCAAGACGAAGACGGGCGTGCGGGCGAGGCAGATGTGGCAGGGGAGATCGTGGTGGGGTTTGAGTTTGGAGAGGTAGGGCTGGAAGAAGATGATGGCCCGGCAAACGCAGAGCGGCCGGACGAGCCGGCCAGACACGATGCAGGCGCACCGGATGGAGCAGCGTTGGTACAGGACGAGGCTGACGAGAATCGACAGCAAGGCCACGAAGCCCCTCAGGCGCCGCCGCGGCGCGTGAGCCTGGGTGCCATGATGTCCACGGTATCTAACGCCGTAGTAGGCACGCTGATCCTACCTGGCATCTCCATGATCATGGGCGAGGCGTTGCGTCTTGTGCTCCCGCGAGCTTGGACGACGCCCAAGGCGCACAACCCATGGGCATCGTATGGTGGCCTGGGCCGAGCGGGTTTACTGCAGCAGCAATGGGGTCGCAGCCTTGTCGGAGGCTGCCTCTACGTCGTCGTCAAGGACGTCTGTCGGGTCTACGCCAAGTCACGACGGGTGGCGGCGCTCGGCACCAGGATTGTCAAGAACGTGGACAAGCGGAGGCGAGGGTAGCATTGACTGACCGCTGCAAGTTGGGCCATGTGGAACGTGGCAAGAGGGTAGCGAAATGGCATGGGATGGCGTTTTCTTTTCCTTTTTCTTTTCTTTTAATACTTTCTAGAGCGCGAGACTCGATAGACGGTCGACCAGCCTGCTCGATACCAATGAACACCTGATATTTTTCACACGCTTTGTCTATCCAAACACGGTGATGTGTGCAGAGAGCACTCTTGTACATGAGCGGGCCATCCTTCATTCATTAACTAGTTATCTGGAAACGACGTGTCCCAACTGAAGGCCGTCTTGTTGGCCCAAGGCTCGTATATAAGCCTGCCCATTCTCTTCTTGCTGATTTTTTTTTTGGAAACAGGCCTCGACCTACAACACATCCTCTGAAATGATGCGCCTTCTTGTCGCCGCAACTCCCCAACCTCTCGTTTTACTAGTAGAACCCCCCCCCCCGAAAAAGAATGTTCCAGTCGCCGAGTCGGAAAAGCTTCATTGGCTGGGGATGTCCGGACTAACCTGGCGGAATAATTAACTCGCAATCTCCAACCATTCTTCCAACCTTCATCAAACTCCCCCTCCCTCTCCTTCCCCAACAGCCATCACGGCCTCGGCCTTTGAGAAATAAGACTTTTTTGGGGCTACTCGCCCCCCTCAGCTTCACGTTCTAGTCTCACTCCGGCCCTTTTCTCTTCCGGTCGTGCGGCTTCATTCTTAAACTCTTGTTCCTTTCCATACGCCCTTCCTCCTCAATCGCCTCCCTCTCACCAACCCATTCGTGCGAGTGCGCGCGCGCTAGACAAACTGCCACCGCCATGGTGCGTTCCCACTTCTTCACACAGGGAGTCTTCTCTTGCTCGGGCGAGCGGCGATAGGCTAACCCGCGCTTGACGCTTCCGCTCCGCTCCCGTCGCAGGCTTCGCAGCAAAAACCACCACCGGCGCCACACTCATCTAAGCAGCGCCTGGCCCTGGCCATCTGCCACTTCCTCAATGCCTCGACTACCGACGGCACCCTGATGGCCGAGGACAAGGATTCGGTGGACATCGCCGTCAACTGCATCGCCGATTCTTTCAAAGTCGACCCGACCGACCAAAGCGCCATGGACGCTGCCGTCGGCTCCCAGTCGCTGCTGCAAATCTACTCCGTTTACGAGAAGCTGAAGGAAGGGCCCTCCGCGCCAAATTCCTCGGTCGATCCGGCTGCGACTGAGGCGCCGACGGAGGAGCAGAAAAAGGAGGCCGAGTCGCTCAAGAGCAAGGGCAATGCGGCCATGGTGCAGAGGCACTACGCGACCGCCATCGACCTCTACACCCAGGCCCTGCGCCTCAATCCGTCCAATGCCGTCTTCCTGTCTAACCGCGCAGCCGCCCACTCAGCCGCCCGCGACCATTCCTCGGCACTCATTGACGCCGAGGCCGCCGTCGCCCTCGACCCGACGTACACGAAAGCCTGGTCACGGCTGGGCCTCGCGCGCTTCGCCCTCGGTGACCCCAAGGGCGCCATGGAAGCGTACCAAAAGGGCATCCATTACGAGGGCAATGGCGGCTCGGACGCCATGCGACGAGGCTACGAGACAGCCAAGCGCCGCACTGAAGAGGTGGCACAGTCCGACCCTCAGACCGTCCCGCAGGCCGCAGCCGACAACGACTCTGTCTCGCGTGGCGGCGGCGGCGGTGGCATGCCCGACTTGAGCGCCATCATGAACAACCCCCTGTTTGCCAGCATGGCCCAGAACCTGATGAGCAACCCGGATCTGATGGGCAACCTGATGAGCAATCCCCGCCTGCGCGACATGGCCGATCAGTTCACCCAGGACGGAGGCATGCCCGACTTGAGCAGCCTCATGTCCGACCCTAACATTGCCGAAATGTGAGGCCTCTATGTACATGTGCCTATGTGCACCGAATTGCAATTGCTAACGCCCTCGTGCGCTCACCAGGGCACGCAACATGATGGGCGGCCGTGGCAACAGCAGCAACAGCAACAATAACAACGGCGGTAGCGGCGGCGATCCATAGTATCGCCCTTTCCATCCTTCCTCACCCTCCCCCATCTCTTTTCCCGTCACCTTCCCCGATACTGAGGCTAGCCCACATGACGGCGGGCTTCCCATACACCATCCTCTTGAATCACCTCTTCCCCCTAAAAAAACGGGAAAAAACTCACTGGCCAGTTTTCCACACGTGTTCTCGATCGCATCGAGAAGTTGAAGGCTGCATGTATAGGATATGGCCGGTTGGGCGCCTCCTAGATGTCTTGCTGTCATGCCGGCTATTGCCGGCCAATGTGCTTATGTGCGAGGCTCGTCCGGCTCTACGCATGCGCGCGCGTACGCGTGTGCTCTCCCTCTTCAGTGCTTCGCCGTCTGTCTCCGCAGGCGTATGCCCGCTCGGCAGCAATTCTTGTGCCATCGTCCCCTCTTGACACAACCGGGCAAGCTTGGTCCTATCCTGCTTTGTCTCGGCCACCGTGCCAAAAACATCGGGTCGCCTTGGTGTCCATCCTCGTGTGCGCCGCTCACGACCAAACATCTTGTCTTGAATTGGTCATCCACGCCCTTTATTTCTGCTCCGGTCCAGTCGGGTAGCCGTGCAAGGTAGCAGTAAGATACAACTTCACCTACCAACTGCCACCCATTCATACTTAGCCGTTCCTTGAGCCTTGTCCGGCGCTCTCGCCTATCCTTTCGTACGGTATACTCCATCTCTCCATCACTTCTAAAAGTTATTCATTTTAGCCGCATCATGCTTCCTCATTCTGTGTCACGGTGACGCAAATTGATTCCTCATCCATCATGCTAGCAGGAGATAGCTCATGCATAAAACGAGTAGCGAACAGGAGAGAAAGAAACACAAGCCGAATCATAAACAAGACAATAGAGGCTTGGGAAGCCGCCGTCGACAGTCAATGTCCCTTGTCTGTCCTAGGCGTTGGCACGGCTTCGTGGAACCCGCAACCACGATCCTCGACGTCGGCGATCCCCTTCACGGCCACGCCCCGGACCCGCAAACGGTGTCGCGGTCCGCATTTCTTGAGATGGAGACTCAGTTTCTCGAGTGGCGGCCGGAAATACCGGTTTTTCTGCGTCGATACCGTCGTTCGGCATCTGATCTTGGCCTTCTAGGTGCCTGGCCTTGTCCTTCTTTCCAACCAACTTCTTTGCCTTGGCTTCTGGCGCCGCTGTGACTGATCTCAAAATTGAAGTCGATCCGTGTTCTCTTGGTCTTGGAATCTGGGAAGACGACACATAAGATTGTAGGGGCGTTATTGGCTCAAGATGCTGCGCGCCGGCTCGTGTCAGTCAAAATCCGTTACAGGCCCCTCGTCAAGTCACATACTGATGATCATTTTTCCCCACTTCCTTCTGTGGTACCGATAGTACGTGGCCTGTCACATCGACCCCATAATTGGTCGGTGAAGGTTCACTCTTCGATTGCACACGCCGGGAGTATCGTGGATACTTCAACCCAACAACTGCATCCGCTGACACGATCTCGTCTTCACCCGACGACACATTCTAGGTGTCAGAGGGGATGCCTGGTACAGTCAGTTTATATCATGCCGTACTGACTCTTTGCGCAGCCAAGGTCTTAAGCGTACTCTCGTCTTACTCGCCATGCCTACCCCCGGCTTGGCGGCTACTCATGCCCGGCGTCGAAGCGTCCTGGGCCACGCCTCTCCTGACACGCGTCTCCGCTTGGAGAGAAATCAGGCTTCTTACTACACTCAGACCGTAAGGCAGTCAGGGTCCGAGGTATAAATTCCGGTGCCACTGGATTCAATTTGTATCCCTAAATCAATAAACCGTCAACCATGGTATTCGAGGCGAAGCACGGGGACCATTGCGGAACAACTCACTTCTTGCCTTTGTTGATGAGGGGTTTTGCTTTCTCCCCGTGTTTGATCGCAAAAGACTTCACTGTCGCTATCATCTTCTGCCTCGGTTCTCTCGGTATTGGTTGTTTCCGAATAGGGATTATTGCGTGGCTTAAGGAACACTTGCTTCGCCCACAAGTCCGCATACCGGCCTTTTTTGGCGATCAGTTTGTGATGGTTACCCTGTTCGATGATTTGCCCATGCTCTACTACGACAATGCGGTCCGCATTCATGATCGTGGAAAGCCGATGTCTGTCCGCCGTGAGCTGAGGGACTAGAAAGGCATCATAGTAGAGGGGCTACCAACACTTACGCAACAACAAACGTCGTGCGCCCTTGGGAGAGTTTCTGCAAGGATTTCTGAATCTACTGCTGTGTCGGTATCAACGGCACTCGTCGCTTCGTCCAAGAGCACAATGTCAGGCTTCTTCAATATGGTCCTTGCAATGGCAACTCGCTGTAGCTCACCTCCGGAGAGTTTTCTACATGGAAAAGATCAGACTTGAAGGGGCCGCTGCGGCTTGGGCAGCCGGAGGTCGCCACTCACATGCCACGCTCGCCGACCTGAGTTCCGTACCCTGCGAGGGCTTGTCAGTACAGAACACCACGCCATTAAGCCATTGTAGGCCCTGCGAACAGCCTACCATCCGTGAAAGCAATGATTTTATCATGCAAACATGCGGCCCGGCAAGCTTCGTACACTTCTTCGTCGCTCGCCGTCAGTTTCCCGTAGCGAACGTTATTCAAAATGCTGTCGTCAAACAGGACCGAACTTTGCGGAACAACACCTATGCGGTCACGCAGGCTGTTGGCATGTGAGCAAGAATACCCGCCGAAGCCAAACATCTTCAATGGCATCCACCTGAAGAGATCAACGTCGCGGACGTCTTGTCCATCAATATGGATGCTGCCCTTGGCCACGTCATGGTACCGGTCAAGCAGTCTAAGAATGGTCGTTTTTCCGGCGCCCGTCGAGCCGACGAAGGCTACAGTCTCGCCAGCGGGTATGGAGAGATTGACGCTTTTGAGAGTTTCCTTGCGACTGTCGTAACTGAAGCAGACATCTTCAAATTTGATGTCGCCAGCGACGAACTTGAGTGGCCGCGCGCCCTTTTTGTTCACGATCTTGGGTTTAGCTTTCATGATAGCAAGAAGCCGCTCCGCGTCGATGAAGTTGTCACTCATGCTCCTACCTAGACTGGCAAAGAACATGAGCGGGCCGGTGAGCTGCGACCAATACATGAGCGGCATAGCGAACTGGCCCGACGTGGCGTTCTGGCTCCGTATCCTCGATACAGCCAGGAAAGCACTAACCAGTAGTCCGAAGGTGAGAACGGCGGTCTGAATGGCAATGGATCTGTACGTTGATAACATGTAGCTATTTTCCATCGTCCAACGATCGGTCACAGCGTTAGAGTGCCGATTGACCTCGTGGCTAATTTGATTGAAGGCGCTGACGGTCTGCCAGTCGTGTAAACCGGTGTGGCGGACGCGGTATTCCGAGTGCAGGGTGTCAACCCTTGATCGCATGGCCGACTTGGATTCGGACACGAGGCCGGCTGCCATGATGAAGTAGACAGAGCCAGTGGCTACGGTGATGAGTCCTTCGTACGGTCCAAAACTAACAGATAGGTAGATGATTGCAATGCACATGTCGATCATCATGGGTACAGTGTGAAGCAGCACGGTTTCGAGGGCGCCAGAAATAGAGTTGCCACCGTATATGGCCATCATCATGTCCGAGGTGCTTTTCGAATCGTGAAAGTCGGCGGAGAGATGCATCATGTGAGAGAATGCCGCGCGAAAAAGAGCCCCGTGCGAGCAGTACTTGACGGGAGTCCATAACCGGTCGCGAATGTAATCAATTCCACAACTCAAAGCAGCAAGCCTCAGCATGGAGAAGACGGCGACCGCAATCCAGGGGTTGGCTGAGTTTGCACCACCCAGGCTATCCATGATGATACCCGTCTGGCGTGGGATTGGAAAGTTCAGGATGTTTGATGTCAGTAGGCAAAGAACAACTGCAGCGGCGCGGAGTTGCAGGGAATATTGGCCAAAAGGCCAGATGTAGGGAAAGAGTATCTGATTCCAATTAGCGACATCAGTTGTCACGGAATATTCGGTTCACAAACTGGGAAGCAATGGGGGAAAGCGAACATCGGGCAGCCATTCGGTGCGTGGGTGGCGAAGAACTCACCTTGAAACTCATGATATACTCGAGCCAGTTTTCGCTGCCATGCTCATCGTCGTTTACCGTTTCCTTGGCATCCTCCCTTTGACGGCGATCCCAATCGTCTTCGGACACCTCCGAATTGGACTCGTATGCGGTGCCATAGGTGGTTACGTCCCTGTCTTCGCCCGATGCCTGGGTAGGACTGGCAGGCTTGGGAAGTAAAGAGCGGCGCTCTTCGTCAGAGGTAGCTTCGTCGCGTTTCAGTCCGAGGGTGAGAAACGAGGAGGCGCAGAGAAGCAAGGATATGCACCTCAGGGAAGCAAGGACTACCTCGGTTATTTGATAAGGGCGCAAGGGAATTGGGCCGTAGGCGGCAGCGCAAAAGGCAATGGCCAGTTCAAAAATGAATGACAGAAGCCAAGAGCCGTAGATTGGAAATCCGATCTTGTTGTTGGCATTGGTGAGCCAACTGAGCTCGGTGCCGAAGACAAGGAAGCAGGAGAGTATGCCAACGACCTGGTGCTCGGGCGGGGGCCAACGGCGACCGATGAATTGGCAGAATATTAAGACGGCGAGCTGGCCCAGATATGTGGCCAGGAAGAAGCCGAGGAGAGCGAAGACAAGCCGAGGAGAGCGAAGACAAGTCGAGGAGTAGTCTTCTGTAGCTGAGTCTCTGCCTGTTTATTCTTCTTCCTCGAATGCCTAACAAGGAAGACCGTTGCAATAAGAGAGGAAAAAATGAAGTAGAGGAAAACGACGGCCGGGTATGCGTAGTATATGTGCGGCACAATGGCATGAATGGGCTCCGCTTCTACCTTCATGTAAGATGGCGTCGTCTAGGCGAAGGCCTAGGTAGCCAAACAATAAGTGAACTCGCCCCTACCCTATGCGGCGAGAAGACGAGAGTGAGCATG
>KN173801.1:88268-114680 GCA_000758425.1 Nilaparvata lugens yeast-like symbiont | reverse complement strand
TTTGCTGAGCAGTGGTATCGAGAAGCCACCCGAGGTTATTGAGACGCAGCAACCCCAGCCCGATACAGAGAATTGGGGATAGTCTTCCCGGATGGGTTGCCGGAAGAACTCTCACTCCCCCATGCCCTACTCGGGCGCCTGCTTGCAGCCTGTAGCGGCCACGGAGACTTCGCCTCTTACCACGTGGCTTTCAACCATGAAGATGCACTGCTGACCTGTGGTTGCGGTCAGGATAAGACCCCTGACCATTTTCTTCACTGCCCGTTGGTGTGCTCTAGGCCAAGAGCACCGAGGCGCATCCCATCGGCACGGGCTCCCTGCTGGCTTCTGGGTACGGCCAAAGGGGCGGTTGCTTTTGCAGAGTGGTGCAAGGCTTCTGGTTTCTTCCAGACAGTCTGCCCCATCCGCTGACCCAACCTCTGGACCGCGCCACTTTTTTTGTCTTCGTTTATCCTTGGCGCGTTCCCATTGTCTTCCTTCTCTCTCGTGGTGTCTTCTTTGTGCGTGTTTCTTTTTCTTTTTCTATTCAACATCCCAGTTGTGGGATACGAAGGAGACGGCTAAGGCGCGTAAGGCTCGCGCTACATGTTTTGACACAGGCGCATACTCTGCCCTGTGGTCTCACAAGGGCTCCAACACGCCATGGAGCCCCGCTGCGCCGAAAACTGCCAGTATCAAACCTGGTTCGAACTGCTGGGTTCTGACATTTGTCGAATGTCAGAGCGTCAGCACGTCGTATGCTCTTAGGGCGGAGGAACGCGTTCCCTACTTGATAGGTCACGTTCTCGCACGACGTAAAATAAATCATCAAACGCATCAGGAAAATTTGATGAATGGCGCGGTGAGCCTGGACAGCTTCCATGTCCTTTCGGAGGAGTTGGTCAACTGCCTGAATGGCAGTGAAGCGGATATGGCCATTAATGGTGGCGGAATTCGGGCCAGGGGGCTTCCCCGGCCCTGGCGAAAGTCGCGCAAAAGAACGTGCCGCTGCCTCGGATTACGCTAACCTTGGTAATAGTGATTTCTCAACTATCAAAGCGTGTCTCAAGCCTTCGGTCTCGACTAAATGGACTTGTGCTGGCCTGCTTCGATTACTATCTTCGATGGGTGAGATAAATGCGTCTCCTCAAAGGCAGTACCTATGTGCTTATGTTGCAAACCAACAGGCAGCGGCCATTCAGCCTATGAGAATCGTGCCCAAACTACTGGATGTTGATGCCATGTGATGTGGCTCAGAGATCGGCACTGAGCCGCATGCATTAGTGGCTCGGAAGGATGTCACTAAGCCACAGGAAAGATCACTTTGATCACAGAGTCAGTAAGTGACAAACGACTTGATCAATGAAGAAGTGAACGAAGAGATAGATAAAGGAAGAAGTAAATGAAGAAACAAATAAGTATATAAAGGCCAGTCTCTACCTCCTAGTCATAGTTCAGCTCTACAGTGATCAATCTAAGCATTTGAGTTTTACTTGATAAGGATTCCTCCTTGACGGACTATTGTGTCTTTGACTCATACTGCTCATATCAAGCCTGACTTAGCATCTCAGCACGAGATCCCTATACGCTTCGTTACAGCTTGATAGTTCCAATACTTAGCTAACGCCAAAGCCTTGACAGTAAGTCAAAGAGGTCAAAATGCCAGTATTTTCCTCCTCGATTCAAAGTCCAGTCCGGGTAAAAACAGAAACGCTTCCTGAATTACCCATCCCTGCTCTTGGAAAGGGCCCGCGGAGCCTCTAGGCGACAGTTGTGCTTTTGCGAAAGTGGATGAGCTTGCTCTTTCATACCTCAGCCCAAGAATCGCAACAAACTCTTTGACCCGTTCACCACATCACCACTCCCATGTCTGCTGAAATCGGCGTGTAGAACAAACAGTATCCCGGGGATGTTGCCCAGGGATGTGACCCAACAGTGATGAAATGAGCCATTCAGAAGCTCTTAAGGATAAGATACAAGCAGAGAATTCCTCCGTCTGGTATTCTCCGAGATCCGGCAGCCTTAAGGCCGGCCGCAGGATTGTGGGGATTGGGGAGTGAGTTCCAAATCTAGCGAGTTGATGGCCGCGGGAGCCTAAACAGAAGCAGAATACTATAGAACACAGTAAGGCATAGAATTATTAGCAAAGAAATGAAAAATAGGAAGAAAAAAAGCTGTGGGGAGCGTCCTGGAAGTGACGTTGTATTTGCCCAAAGAATCAGGAAGCATATAGCCAGTCTCCTGATGGAGGCAGCCCCTTCTTAGGTGGTGCGATTAAGGGAGGTGCTGGGCTAGCCACGTTACTCGGCTGCTACCCATGAAGATAGGATTTCAAGGCTGCGCAGGCCACTTTTTATTTAATCCCTTGTGTAAAATCACGCGCGGACATCGCCGCCGTTCCAAGATGCTCAGCCGCGAGTTAAAAGAACGTCCAGATACTGATCGCCGTCAGGACAGGCTTCGTCCCGCTGCAAGTGCCGCACCTTCCGACTGCCCCACTGTCTCACAGAGCCCTGCTCCTCGTGACCAGTTACTGCAAACGCCACACGCGCGCCTAGTCATCTGATCGCGCTTGTTTGACGTCCTCGAACAACGCAGGCCTCTCTTTGCCCACTTCTCGTCTGTGAAGCTCCCTGTAGAGAGCTGGACCACAATCGCCTCTTTCTCCTTTCTCCACAAGTCTTTTGACAGTTTGCAGTTTACGATACCAAACTGTGCCCAAAGCCGCCCACCGTGGCTCATCACAGGGCCGACAGGCCGACAGGCCGAGTATTCCCCCTCCCGCCCTTTTCCCTTTCCCTATCCAGGCCAGTCCTGCGAGCCGTTTGTGTGCCCATGACAATACTACCGTCAGAGCGCCGACACCAAGCACCCAGTTTCTTTTCCTGTTGGCATTTTTTCTCGTCTGTTCTCCCTTACTCTCTTAGAATCCCATTACGCCAAGATCAGCGCGTCAATGGCCCTAGCTACTCATATAGATCTCTGAATCACTATTGAACATTCACCGCACGTCTCTAGTGCACGCAGGCCGTCCAGAACTGGCCAATCCTTGGCCATTCGATCCCATTGTATATCATACCCTGGGCAATGTGAATGGACCCTTTCTGACCTTCAACAACCAGGCGGACTGTTCCTCTGACACAGCCTGGCTCTAGCCCGCAGCTTGCCAAATCCAATCTCACTCTCATCCCGCCTTCTTGAACTGAACCAGGCCTCCTCGGTTACCTTCCGTTTTTGTTCTTCTGATGAAGATATATAAGCTACCGCTCTAACACACCTTCAGCCTTCTGACCCAATCCTGCAATGAAAATAAGATGACTCTGCCCTCCGTGCATCATCTCACACCATTCAGCCGCTCCTCCATATCATAAAGCCTAGAATTCAGGCCTCACGCTGGCTGAATTGCCCTGCTCGAGCCACTCACTCACAGCGTTATGCCAAACCGAAATCATGGAAAGAATAGCCCCGCCGGCAACCCACCCGCCTCGATACAAAGCCGCCCCCAATCGTCTGGCTCTAATATCGACAGAGCCCTTGGCCCTTGGGCTTTCACGCAGCCGACTCCAGCTCAGTAGGGCTTAGGCAGTCGCTCGTGCACCGTTTCCGATGCCGCCTCACTGTCTCTTTCGGCTAGTTGTTCTCTTCCCAGCCCGAATTCTGTAGATATAGGCTGGAACGCGTCCAATGTATCAACTGCCAAGTGTGACATGTGCCACAAACAGCAACGTGGTACGATTCAGAAGTGCTCCGAATGCAAACTCTCCGTTTGCAAGTCATATGCCGAAGCCGACCGCCTGCAGGGAGATGCTAGGCATTTTCTAGACCACAATGCCGTTGACTGGGAGACGTCCCCCTTAACGGCAACCCAAAAGACGCGGAACTCTCAGAGCAGCAGTAGGCGCCACAAGAATCATGAAGGTCCGGCCAGAGCTGACGCACAAGCGCATGAAAATGACCGTGAGCCAAACAAAAACAGCCTTACGGACTTGTTTCACAGCATCCAACTGGCGCCTCGACTTCGTGTGCACAAAGTCCTAAAACCGAGCCAACTTCGCCTAGTGGTCTTGCTCCCCAGAACAGTATGGCGAATGCCCGCGGTCTAGATGAGGTCACCAGGTCCGCCCTATGCCCGAGCCTGGAAATGGAGCATGCCGCCGAGATATTGAACCCAGATGCCGTATCAGTCAGACATGCCTTGCATTCATAGTTCCCTGCGACTGGCCCCATTCCGGCCTCAGAGCGTGCCATAACAACCGGAGCATCTGCCATCCCTGAGGGCCATTCATCCAAAATTCGGCATCGAGTATGCACATTCCACCTCCCAAAGGCATAATAGGAGCTCCTTTGCTCCCTCTTCTCCCGCGATCCCCACAGAATCGTCTTCTTTATTCACGAACAGGGAAGAGGCTCTGCTGTCTGGCTCTCATCGATGCAGGGGTAACATGATATCTACAAGCTACCTCCCATCTCCCGCTAGCAGCACTACTCCGTACCGTTTCGTGGGTCAGGAAATATCCGGTGATCGGGCTGCTGTTCCAGCATTGTCAGCCGCTCAGAGATTCGTGCAAGTATCTCAAACCGCACACGACGCTGTAGCTGCTACCGGCTACTCGAATTCACGCGGCTCGCCTCGGGAGTCCTCACAGGCTTTGCCATACTCGTCTCGCCGCACCTCTGGATGACCAGAGCCCCCCAAGGCCTGAGAGCAGGCCACGGAGCTTGGCATGGCGGCTCATTTCATCCAAAACACCGAACATACCGTGGGGGCACTCGACTCTTGCCTCGCGCCTTGTCATGATCCGTAGTTGGGCCAACCGCCTCGCCGAGGGAAATGCTAGCGCTGATCATCTCGATGTCTTGAGCCAGCTTCGTGCTTCCGCACGCTACTCTATGCGTGACCTCGCTCTGCCGGCTAACAAACGAAATGCCGCAAACGATTGAATCTGTGACATGAAGGGCATCCGTACCTGCTCGGGCGCGCCCTCAGCCATATCAACGTCCTCATCACAGAAGGTGCTTGCATCGCCGAGCGCCTTTCATACATAAGTTTGTTGGCAGCAACGGCATCCCTCTTCTTCGAAGACGAGGTATAGCCCTATAAACAGCCTCACTTTTGTACCATTGTATCGTCTCTTATCACCTAGTCGCTTTCCTTCTATTGTGAAAATCCAAAGACATCGAGGGAGTAGGGCAGTGCGCACGATGGGCCCTTTCTTAGCGCGGTTTGAAATCGAGGTAAATTTCAGTATCATTGGAGACGATGGCCCGCCTTGGGGTGATTATAATTGATGGGAGACCTTGTTGAGGGCTTTCACTCTTCTAAATTGTTCATGACGCACTCGCACCGAAAAAGGCTGTCACTTGAATTCATCAATCAGTAGCAGGGCGGTAATATATCACGAGAGGGCGAAGGTGCGAATGGAATGAACGAGAAGTAGAAAATAATATCACAGCAGAACTAGTGTGTGGATTTCTGTCGCATCTAAAGGGGCGGAGGCCAAGTAAAGATGAAATACGTGTCAGACACCCCATTTCGTCGTTACATGATTCGTGAGCAAAAGGAGCAAAGACTTGAAGTAACGTCTTGATTTTGCAACTGAACTGCTTTTCTCCACTATAAATAATTCATACGTTTCAGTAAAACCCTCGAGCTGATATCAATTTCAAAGCTCCAGCAATATACACTACGAGTCTTGGGCCCCAGCGCTTTCACCATCATCCTGCGGCTCCATACCGTCATCTTCGGCTTCATCATCCTCGAAGCTGCCGGCAGGGACTTGATATATCCGCAGGATGGACTTATTTGGATCCTTCACAAGGACGAACTTGCCCTCGTCGCGCTTGAAACACATATCGGCGATGGTGCGGACGATGCCCCAGCCGTTGGACAGGGACAGGTTCATCTGATTGGCGAAATCACGGGGCTTCCAGCCAATGACGCCAAGAATAACGTGCTTATCATTGGAGCGAGGGTTGACGCGAGAAACGAATCTGCGATATTCACTGTTAGCAATGCGCTTGCAATTGAAAAGAGACCCTAAGAGAAGAGCAACCTCAACACTCACCCAAGCTTCATAAGGTCCGATTTGGACAGAATGCTCTGCACTGTCCATCGAGCCAGCTTACAGCTGTTGTTCTTCATCTCTGTCGCCACAACAGCACCGCGCTGCGTGACGAGCTTGCTTCTCCAGTCCAGGGCACCGCCGCTGCCTTGTGCCTTATTGTCAAACTCGTTGAGGGCCTTAATTGTGATAAGCTGATCCTCGCCGCTTATATAATTTTTCTGAACTGCGTCAATCTCACTCCGCACCACCAGATACAAGGGTTCCTCTTCGTTTGTCGAGAGATCAAATCTTCGATACTTGTAGACTTTGCTGGCCGGGGGGTCGCTACCTTCAGATGAGTTGTAAAACGGATTGGCGTGGACCATTTCGATTTTAGCTGATTCACTTTCGGTGACAACCTGGTTGGCAAAGTTGTGATTGATATAAGTTGCCTCCTCAGCCAGGGCCGCTGGCTGGTTGATGATGTCTTTGCTCCCGTCAGCAGCGTCCAGTGGCGCGTCAGCCGCGTTCTCGTTGACTGTCACCATGTCGAGCGTGGCATTGTCGCGTTTGTCAAGGAAAAGCTTGTTGCCTTGGCGCACAATGACGATATCCCAGGGATAGACGGAGCGTGGAGCGCACATGATCATGGAAAGGACACTGTCGGTAGTGAATATGGTGGCCTCATCCCTGTCAGCGAGTTCTTGGATGACGGGGTCGGACGAGGTGGTGACTTTGTAAGCGGCGCGGTCAATGGCCATGAGTTTCTTCTCGGCGCCACGAACGGGAGGCTTGTCGTATGAACGGTCGTAATAGTAAAGAAAACCGTAGTCCTCCAGGTCTTCGCCTTCCTCGGTATCGAGGTTCAGTTTAGACAGACGGTTGAAGTCGATCTCCTCGAGCAACTGCCAGTCGGCCTTGATATTGATACTAGCGTCGCGGTTGCGAGCAGGTTTATCGTAGTCTTTCCAGCCGAAGCGACGACCGCGGGACCCGAAATTAGAGCGGCCGCCTCGATCATAGCCCTGACGCCCACCGAGGCCCAATCTCTGTAGCTGGCCGCGGCCCGAGCGAGCGTCGCCTCTGCCGCCACGTTGACCGCGGCCACGGGTAAAGACTGTACCCCGACCAAATCTCGTTTTTGTGGAATCCCTGGTGTTTCTTACGAGAGAGAACGTGGACTCGTCTTCGGCGGGTGGCGCGTTGAAGGTGACAGCGTGACTGGCGCCGTAGACTTGCTGGTCTGGCATGGCCCGTCAGTCTAATGAGGACGTGAGATGAGAAACAATATACGGTGGTTTTTACCTCTGTAATTACGGTTGTACTGCGCACGACCACCGCGCTCGCGTTCCTTGCCCTCAGTGGTCCAGTCGGCCATACGGCCCAGCTTGTCGCCTTTGGAGTAGGGCGCATATGGTACGCCGTTGAGAGTCGTTCCGGACGTAACAGGAGGACCCCAGCCATCGCCAGAAGGACAGCTTTCACATATTTTTATATAATTGAGCGATTGGGCCATGTTCGGATCTCGATGTAGACCCGGCATGCAATTTGCGTTGCTTAGTTCTCCAGAAGTGAAGCAGAAGCCTCTGGCTTACTCGTCGTGAATTTTAAAAACTTATGCGAGTGGGCATTGAATTGTGGTTTCCGGAAAATCTGTTTGCCGAAGGTGAAGGTATCTCCGTACCCTGATAGCCTCAATCATAAATTGGTTATTAATCAAGCGTCTATGGATCCAAGCCGTGGCAATAGATCATTCACTCTTGGGGCCTCAACTCTACTCACAGCTTGTAGAGAGGCTCGTAAGGTGAATGGCTAGTTGATTACGAAATAAGCCATCTATACGTATGCTTTTTTCTTTTAGGACAATCCGGCGCATCTGATATACCATTATCACGTACTCTGCACTGTGTCTTGCTGGTACCCTGAGGGCGAGATTCTCACTTCAAGACCTGAACGGTTCATTTTTCTCGCCTCTCAGCCCTGGCCCTGTATCTCCCGCCTACAGCATACCCTGAAGGGTGTCAAGTCTTGGTACAAAATGGTTCGGTACATAGCTAGATGCTCGTTGTCGGCAGATCAACTAGCTATTCAATCCTCACAAGGCGTAAGGCAGTAGCTAGCGTTATCACCGCTCTGGCTCTGGGGCTGGGCGAATTGAGCAGCGTCGGGGTATCCATTCACTCCAAGTGTCGACGAGGCGGCCTGCACAGGGTTGGGGAAGGGGAATGCCATGTCGGCTCGAATCCAGATCGGAGCCGATGGACTTTGTATATGCCGCTATATCCGAGACTGCCGCCGGGTTTCCGACAGCTCTTTAAAGCACGGCCTGCCTGCGGCCCCGACTAGTTCGCACACCTCATCTCATCAGCCTCCTCCATAATCCCCCTCTTTGACCTCTTCACTCCCATTCTGCTGGTAGCACTCCGTCACCATGGCGTCTCCAGTTTGGCTCATCACCGGCGTCTCCAGCGGTTTCGGCCTGTCTCTGGCCCTGAGGGCACTTGATGCCCGACACCGCGTCATCGGCACCGTGCGCAACAAGACTAAGGCTGCCGATGCCGTGCGGCGCATCGTCGATCAAGGCGAGCAGGTCCTCGAGTTAGACATGGTTGACTCCCAGGCGACCATCGCAGCCCGGGTGGCCGAAGCAGAGGCCATTTATGGACGCATCGACTACCTTGTTAATAACGCTGGTTCTTCAATTCTGGGCACGTTGCAGCATTTTACGTATGCTCTCTCCCTCGGCGCCTTCCGCTTCTGTATGGCGACAAAGACGCACTGACGCTCTGCAGAGAGGCCGAAGTCAAGATGCAATTTCAAACTAATGTCTTTGGTCCTCTTTTTACTACCCAGGCCGTGCTCGCTGGTATGCGCAGCCGCAAGGGAGGGCTAGTGGTCAATATCAGCAGCGTGGGTGGACAGAACGCCGTGATAGCATGTAGCCTCTACGGCTCGAGCAAGTTCGCGCTCGAGGGCATGTCGGAGGCGCTGGCCAAGGAGGTGAACGAGTTGGACATCAGCGTCCTCCTCGTCGAGCCGGGGGCCTACCGTACCAACTTCCTGAGCGCAGCTCAGCACCCGGCCACGGGCGTGCCTGACGATTAACGCCAGCACTGCGCTAGAGGCCGCCCTACATAACTTTGTCAACCTGACCGGCAAGCAGCCTAGTGATCCGGACCTGGCCGTCCAGCGCATCTTCCAAGTCATCACCGGCGAGGGTGACGCCGGCCACTTGCGTGGAAAGGTCCTTCGTTTGCCGCTCGGCATGGACGCCATCCAGCGTATCGAGAGGAAAACGATGAAGCTGCAAGATGACCTGGCTGAGGCGCGGAAGCTGGAGGAGCAGTCGAGCACGGCATTCACTCGGGGATGATTGATGCGGAGGGTTCGTACATATTTGCGGTTGTTGAATTGTTTCACACCGTGCAGGTGCACAACATGCGCGGTCAGTTGATTGAGGCGGTCGGCGAGCGTATAACTAGCCACATAATAAATTACCAGTATGGTGACACAACGTCCATGCTCGGAGCCAAGCTTTTTTCCGGATTCCGGCCTTTCACTGCGCTATTCATGAATTGTCGACGCAAACCTTATCAAGAGCATCACCGGCATGGCGCAATTCACGAACCCGCTCGCTACGGTCGAGCAGCTTCAACTCGCCATTTCGCTCGCCCCTCTACCATTTGATCTTCAGGAAATAGTCTTCGTCACGACGCAATGCCTCACCCAGGCCGCCGGCCGGCTTCTACGCCTCTCGCAGTCCGTCACCGCCCAGGCCAACGTCATCCTGGCACGTCACTGGCTGGTGGATTCGCCCATGGCCCTCGAGTTCAGCGTATGCATCCTCGATTCTGGCCGTTCTCGCATCCTCGATCTTATATGCTGTGCTGACGCTGGTACGCCTAGGACGCGTCGGCGGCTGCCATCTACATTGCAGCCAAGTTGGGCCCGCTGCCTCGGTCCCCTCGTGACGTCGCCAACGTTTACACCTACCTCGTCTCTCAAGCCTCGGCCTTCTTGCAGCCTATCGGGGAACCGCCTCCTGATCATACCAAGTACAGATACTTGGCGGATGCCGACTACTTAGCTTTCTCCCATCGCCTGCTGGCCGCTGAGGCGCGCATCCTCACTAGCCTCTCTTTCGATACCAATGTGTCCCTACCTCACCCGCTTGCCATTACTTACCTACAGACGCTCGATTTTCTCTCTAAGCCCAAGACAGAAGCGGCCATGCGTACGATTCAATACCTCAACACGGCTCTTCTGTCGCCTCAGATATTGTACCTCACACACCAACCGCATGCTTTGGCCACCGCGGCCATATACATTGCCGCACGAGATTTGGGAGCTAAGATGCCTGAATGCGCCTGGTGGGAGGTGTTTGACGTCGACCGTGAGGAGCTCGGTTTTTTGGTCGTAGCCATGCGAAGCCTTCAGGGCTTTTGGCGCAAGCGCAAGGAAGAAATGGATCGAATCGGCAAAGGAATGATGACGCGCAAGTCGATTGAGGAGGAAATGCGAAGGAGGGGATTGTCGGCAAATAATGGGCACAAAGACACGGATGAAGAAGACGCGCTGATGAAGCTGATGGACACCCGATGAAGCGTCCAGTACGTTAGTACTGGACGCTAAAGGTAAGGTGAGGGACGGATAGACATGCCCAAGGATGTGAATGTGAGATGAACGGAGCCGACGTGGAACAACCGAGACATAGCATGGCTGACTGTATCCAGAAGCGACATTGTTTGCTCTGCTATGCGGGCCGACCCTCTCGAGACCTGCGCTGTAGAGAATAGGCTCAGAGGCAAATGGACCATTAATAGCGGCTAGGATACTCGCGAGATGATTGCCTGGGAACTAACGAGTTTTTCTTTGCGCGACAGATGCGAAAATTGGTGTACTAACGTAAGTGGCATCCTCCTCGGCAGCCACAACACCGCCACCCCGACTAGTGATTTGACAACTGCAACTCGCGATTTCTGAAGTAGGAGAGAAGCTATGAGAGCTCTCTGGGCTGATCAATTTGGCATGGCCCAAGCTGAAACAGCCTAGCGCTAGGAAATTCCGCATCAGTCTAGACGATCAAGACTAACGGTTCAGCCGATAAAAGCATTGATAGCCTGACCATCTCCTCGAGACTTCTAAACTTTCAACGATAAATAACGATAATTATAGGGGAAACCGTAGTTGACCGGAGACAACCCTATCCTGCGTTGCGCAAGTAGACCTTGGCGTGGGTCATGATCGATACCAAGAGAACGAGCCTGCCAGGGCAGGTATGTCCTTGTCAGCTGCTCTCGTTCTTAAACTAAGGCCCTGTTTCCATAGGGTTCTCACTGAGCCTCTTCTTGCACTTACAGTAGAACCCCGGCCTGGCGATGTCCACTTATAGAATACTCGCATTTATACGACATGATCTCCTGCACCATCGATTTTCCCAGCAAATTTCACTTTCTCTTTGGGGGAGCCGATGTGAAGGACACCATGCGATGACTCGTACCCTTTATACACTTAATCTGGTTCATACCCGTTGAAACGCCCGCATTCGGCCTTGTTATGTTCGCAAAGTCTGCTCTCTGTTGAACACCTGGTGCTATTGGCACGTACTCGTGTGTTTTGCGTGGTCATTTCACTCCCTTTTTTCCATTCCCTGTACTTCGCAGCGCTCAACCTTGTTTTTTCTCAACGCCATCAAACATGCCGCTTTTGTCTCCCAACACTGGTTGCAATGGCATCATTCTCTCTTTGCTACCGATGCAGCACCATCAACACGATCACGCTCGATTCACCAATCTGCTGGATGGGTGTCCACCTGCTTGTGTCACAAAAACGCTTCCGCGATCGCCAATGGCCCTGGTGTCATTAATGCTTTATTTTCGATGACACTGATGTCATGAATCCTTCACGAATCCTGAGAGGCATGGTTTTTGATCTTTCACAAAGATATAAGGGTAGCTAGATGCCATAGCTTAGTAGAGAATAACGAGCATTCTTAGTCCCATCAAAAACCTACCCTCTATTCCATTTACGTGACACGTTCATTTGACTCCTTGTGAGGCGTCTTAGCTGAGACCAAAACGCCCACTGCACGTGTGTCGCATGGTGGAGTAGATTTTTGCACTAATGGCGCCCTGCTGGTGCCATTCATATAAATCTACATTAATCGTGTCATTCATATATGCATTAATTCAAAGCACAAGCTCCGGAATCGATGGGATAAGTCTGGACTCTGGAGTCACTGGCTGAAGCCTCGAGACGGCGTAACCCTTTTCTCAACCTGGAAAGACTGGCTGGAGGAAGATAAAGGCGAAAATCTGTATCCATCAAACACCGTAGAACTGCTGGACAGATAGATCAATTCAGTTCTTCTGATCCCCAACCTGCTCACAGGAAGACTTCTAGCCTTTACAATCTCAGCAGTGCTTAGTCTGTGGTTCACGACAGCATGAGCTCGACGCACCGGTTCGGATACCACCACTGATACACGAATCTCGAACGGAGAGCCACTGCGGAAAACATACCAAGCAAGAGTGTTGAGCCCACCCAGGTGACAGAGTTCTTCTCGTTTCTTCAATTTTAGTTGCCCTCATGTCTTCACAAACAGATTCCGATTTCAACACAACCATTCGGCTGAGGGACGTCTTCGGCTGGCCAATATGGTACCAATCCCTGCAGTTCAATGCCAAGGTGCTAGGAGTCTGAGAAGAAATTGAACCAGATGAAAGAGATTCGGTGACGGCGGGACCTATGCCCAGCAGAGAAGATGTTGTAGCCAAAATCACGCCTATGCCCACCGAGATGTCAACAATCCACCTACACCAAGCGCTCAGGAGATCGACAAAGCGTACCATCATGCCCTCAAGCTCTGTACTGCGATGATTGCCGCTCAAAGAACGATCCAGACGGGAAAACTGTAATATGGAAATGGATCAACTCAACAGTCGACGCGCAGCTACTGATTACACACCAGGCCGCCTTTGGAAGTGATGTCACCACGCGAACTTGAATCAAATCCCTGAAAGATGAACTTGCGTCCACAGACGACACAACGCGAAACCGTCGTGCGAACATAGTATGGCATGATCTTAGAGTGAGCTCAAAGTAACTCAGTTTCGCCAACAGCCTGGCATTGGGAGTGGCAAGCTGTATTCAAACGGGTAAAAGCATTCAACGTGAGTGAGGTGGAAGGAACTCTCGCTACCAAGGACGTTCTTTGAGTATTATCTGTCAAGCTTGCTCCGGAATGGGCCACCAGAGAGCTAGGCGAAGTCGTGGGGCAGGATCGGCTGAGTCTTTCCCTGAAAATCCTTCAACAATATGGCGACTGGTTTGGGGTCATTGCTCATGAAATTGAGGTCATGTCGAAAAGCAAAACCAAGTCACCAGGTATTTTTGCAACTCTTGGAGGGCGATCAGACCAGGACGGCCACTCAGAGAATTCGGATCAGAGCAGCTCCACAGACTCAAAAGAGGGCCATTACTGTCCTTGTCTCCTGAAGGCCAACTACACACACAAATGGGAGCCTAAGGAGTGCGGTGTCCTCGAATATGCGCTTACCGGTCAAAGCAAGTTCAAGCGGAAAGTTTCTGACCAGGTGATTGGAAAGATTAAAGAAAGGCTCGCAGGCGACAAATGGAACTCTGTGGGAGCTTTCATATCCGATCCGCTGGATGTACTCCATGAGGGGGATT
This sequence comes from Nilaparvata lugens yeast-like symbiont, assembly GCA_000758425.1. Lineage (NCBI taxonomy): Eukaryota > Fungi > Ascomycota > Nilaparvata lugens yeast-like symbiont. The sequence continues at coordinate 100,965 of KN173801.1, read as the reverse complement.
CTGGCCACCGTACGCTTCATCGGTGTTTGCGGCAGCAGCGCATCAACGCCACGCAAATCGGACGGGAGCAGCTTCAAACCAACCAAAGTTAACCGGAGTCCACCGAGAAGACTTGGTAAAAGTACCGTTACCGAAAAATTCCAAGGGCCTGTATCAACATCCCATGAAGGATTTCCTTGGAGCAACCCAATTGGAAATAGCGCAGCTCAACCAGAAAGGGACTTGGAGAGTGGTGGACCGAGGCAATAGTACCAAGAGGCCTTTGCCAATGAAAAGAGTGTTTGCGTACAAATAGGATGATAATGGCTTTCTAGACAGGTGCAAAGCGCAAGTTTGTGTTCGAGATCTGCAAGAGGTGAGCACATTGCAGAGCACCTAAGCGGCAACACATGCTGCCCATTCGTTCCGCGTTGTCATGGCATTGACCGACAGATTCGATTTCGAGATTCAAGCAGACCGACATCAGAAATGCATTTCTGAACGCAAAGTTCGGTCGAATCAGGTTGAAAGTCACTTGTGAGCTGCCGGACGGATACGAACAACCAAACAAATGCGACGGGGCATTGTACGGACTTCGTGGATCTCCACTTCTTTGGCAAATGGAGCTATCGAACACTCTTTGGAAACTTGGCCTGACTCCGTCACTAGAAGAGCCTTGTTTGTATATGGACTCGAAACAGCGAGTTTTTGTGTTATTTATGTCGATGATATCCTCGTCCTTTACCATCTCGACGACCGCGAACGAGGACAGCAAATAATGGAGGGCACTATTGCGGGCAATGTGCCCATGCCAGTGGTATCCACAGCAGCGCATCGGGCGGATCAAGCTCTTCGTAAGGCTCGCAATTGAAGCTCTGAGAGTCAATACTCAAGCTGAGGTCGTATGGCTGTTATGCTTCCAAAACCGAGCAGCCGACGACCATGGCGCGGGTGGTGGCTTTGACATTGGGCGGCTCAATCGTTCGGGCTCGAAATTGGAGTCGTTTGGGCCTCAGCGAGAGGCTATTAGGGGGGCCTACCAAGAGCGTGAGGCGGAATGTCGCCTAAACGCTGGCTCTCCCCAGCGCTTTCTTGATGTGGTTAGGTTAAGCTAACTATGACTTGAGAACTTAGTTAGCTAGTTAGGTTAACTTGGTTACATGATGGCTAATTATGTGTGTTGTCAAGTCAGCCGCTCTGCGACCCTCGCCCGCTTGACGCGTGCCGAAGCCCTCGCTTGCAGATGGATTTGTTTGATTTTATTTGATGTTTAACGTCGTTCGGCACGTGAAAATCCACGTGAGCCATCCCAAAAGAGCAAACGACGCGGAGGCGCATGTTACCCACGCCCTCCGATTCGACCGGCTTCTACGCCGCGCCGTATGGAGGGGGGATTCGAGCCAGTCAGTCCAGGCCGATCCGTGGCGCGAGGCGCCTGATTTCGGGGCAGCGGCAGCGGCCGCTGCCGTGTGTGTGCATGTGTGATGGGGCGCCTGACAAGGCTCCTCCGCGCTTGCAGATGGATCTTCAGTCATTGCTTTTTCCAATGCTTGTGCTGTCACTCGCCCCCTAAGCTCACGAGGGCAGGCGAGCCGGCGTTTAGCCCCTTCCCCGGCTAGTAGGCCAAGCATTTCAGCCTGCCTCCATTCTCAGTGCTTTAACCCTGAAACTAATGGTAGTTGGAGGAGCAGTCCAGCCTGAAAAAGGTACGGTATTGATTCAGGCGCCTCCTGCAGAGGTCCAGTAACGGCTCAACGCCACGCCCTTCGCACCCGTCATCGGGCTCGACCCCCAACTCCCGCCCGTGTGCCAAACACTTCCGTCCCGTAACTTGCCAACAAATCGCCCGCCCACTGTCTCTCTTCTGTTCGGCCGCGCTTTAAACAGTCAGCGTCGCACACCGCTACATCCATCGCCAGTCATCGTTGTGCCCTTCGTTGGCCCGTCGCCGCAAGTCTCGCCGCGACACACGCCTGCCTTTTCGCGGGCCGAGCGGCTTGACGTGGCCGCCGAGATGCGACACCGTGTCGTGCCTCTGCTTGGGATTGCTTCGCTGCTCCTTGCCGAACTTGTCATCGCCGCCGCCTACACGCCCAAGCACGGTCGAGGGCGGTGTGCTTTTCGAGGCCACTGCGGCAAGAAGAGCCTTTTCAGCAAGGAGCTTCCTTGTGTGGACAACGGCCTCGCCCAAGAACCTGATGACGAGCTTCGACGAGAGCTCGTCGATCTGTGCGGTGCTGAATGGAGCCGAGGCCCGGTCTGCTGTTCTTTGGATCAGGTATAGTCATATCTGGCATGCTTGGCCTAAGCTTGATCCGCCAATGCTGACAAGTTAGCAGGTGAAAGCACTTAAATCCGAGCTCGGCACGCCTAATGCCCTCATCGGATCTTGTCCGGCCTGCAAACACAACTTTTTTAACCTATTCTGCACCTTCACATGCTCGCCTGACCAGTCTACTTTCGTCAACGTGACCGGCTCTGTGGAGAAGGATGGTAAACGTCACGTTACCGAGCTCGACCAACTAGTCACTGAGGAATATGGATCGGGATTTTACAACAGCTGCAAGGAAGTCAAGTTCGGCGGTGCAAACAGCCGGGCCATGGACCTGATTGGTGGCGGTGCCAAGAACTATCATGAAATGCTCAAGTTCCTGGGCGACGAGAAGCCTTTCGTCGACTCCCCCTTCCAGATCAACTTCCCTAGCGCTTCCAGCCGACCAGGAATGAGTGCCTTGGAAATGCACCCCAAGAAATGTGACGACGTTGACCCCGATTATCGCTGCATCTGCGTCGATTGCCCCGAGGTGTGCCCCAAGCTGCCGCCCATCGAGAAGCACGGCTCGTGTCGGGTCGGCGCCCTACCTTGCCTATCGTTTGCCTCAATCTTCACCTACTCCGTTATTTTTTCGCCTTGATAGGCCTTGTCTTCGGACGTACTACCTGAAAGAGATACGCAAAGCGCCGCGTCGAACGAACCAGACTGCTCCATGAAGCCTCGCATAGTGATGACGAAGACGAAGGCGGCCCCGTCCTGACTGAGGCCATGCGCGACCGTCCCACCAGACGCTACTGGCTCAACGACCAGTGTGACAAGGCCTTTAACAAGATCGGCTACACAGCCGCTTCCTACCCAGGCCTCACCATTGTTGCAAGCCTCTTGCTCGTCGCTGTCCTCAGCGCGGGCTGGTTCCGGTTCGACCTGGAGAGAGAGCCTGCGCGGCTCTGGATAAGCCCGACATCGGCCGCAGCTCAGGAAAAGGAATATTTTTATTCCAACTTCGGCCCCTTCTTTCGTGCCGAGAAGGTATTCCTGGTCAACGACTCTAATCCCGCCGGCCCCGGCCCTGTCTTGAGCTACGAGACGCTATTATGGTGGAGTGAAGTGGAACAGGACATAGAGAAGATCGCCAGCCCCACGTTTGGCGACAACCTCGAGGACCTTTGCTTCAGGCCGACAAACGATGCGTGTATCATGCAGTCAGTTACGGCATATTTTGGGGGCCGCCTCGACCCCAAGTCTTGGAAAGGCCAGCTGCGAGCCTGTGCACAATCTCCAGTCGATTGCCGACCCAAGTTTGGCCAACCCATCGAGCCGAGCATGATCCTGGGCGGATACGGCACCGACGTGACCGATGCTCGAGCAATGATAGTCACGTGGGTAGTCAACAACGCTGCAGGAGGCACTGCGGCTCAGGCAAGAGCCGTCGATTGGGAGAACGCCCTCCGGGATCGGCTGATTGAAGTCCAGGACGAGGCCAAGGCCCGAGGCCTCCGCCTGTCCTTCTCGACCGAGGTTAGCTTGGAGCAAGAGCTTAACAAGTCAACAAATACCGACGCCAAGATTGTCGTGGTCAGCTATGTGGTCATGTTCATATACGCCTGCATGGCGCTGGGGACACCGCTCAAGCAAGTGTTCAGGAACCCGGCATTACTGCTAGTCGAGTCCAAGGTGACGTTGGGCTTGATCGGCATCGTCATCGTCTTGATGTCGATTGCGGCTTCCATTGGCTTCTTTTCTTGGATAGGCCTCAAGGCCACACTCATTATCGTCGAGGTTATACCCTTCATAGTCCTGGCCATCGGCGTCGACAACATCTTTCTCATCGTGCACGAGCTGGAGAGGGTCAATGTCAGCTGCCCTGACCAGGTGGTGGAGGAACGGGTGTTCCGTGCCCTTGGCCACATGGGCCCTTCAATCCTCTTCTCAGCCTTGACGGAAACTGGCTTTTGCATTGGGAGCTGCCGTCGGCATGCCGGCCATTCGGAACTTTGCGGCCTATGCCGCTGGAGCTGTGCTCGTCAATGCCATGCTTCAGGTGACTATGTTTGTGTCCTTCCTAGCTCTCAATCAAATGCGGGTCGAGGATCACCGCTGCGAGCTCTGGCCCTGGTGGCAAGTAAGCAAGGTCCGTGTGCATCTCGATAGCACCAACAGTCTCACCTCTGGAGGCAGAGGAGCCCACATCGACGAGAGCCTGTTGCAAGTCTTCATCCAAAACACGTAGGCACCCCGGCTGCTCGGCAAAAAGGTCAAGCTTGGCGTCGTGGCCGTGTTCTTGGGCGTTCTTGCGGCCGCGGTAGCCCTCGTCCCTAAGGTCGAGCTCGGCCTCGACCAGCGTGTGGCGATCCCGGATGGCTCGTATCTCATCCCCTACTTCAACGACCTGTACAACTACCTCGAGACCGGGCCTCCCATCTATTTCGTTACGCGCGGCGTCGATTCATCCCATCGGCGCGAGCAGCAGATGCTCTGCTCGAGGTTTACGTCATGTCAACTGCTCTCTCTGCCCAACACATTGGAGCTGGAAAGGCAGCGATCAGACGTATCATACATTGCGTCTCCCACGGCCAGCTGGATCGACGACTTCTTCCTCTGACTGAATCCGACGAACGACCAGTGTTGTGTAGAGAACGGGTCGGCATGTTTTGCGAACCGAGAGCCGGCGTGGAACGTGACGCTCTTGGGGATGCCCGAGGACGAAGAATTCCGCCACTACCTCCACATGTTTCTAATGTCCCCGGTAGACACAAACTGCCCTTTGGGTGGGCAGGCGGCTTACAGAGACGCGGTGGTCATCAATGATCAAAACACGGCCGTGCAGGCCACCCATTTCAGGACGGCATATACCCCCTTGCGGAGCCAGAAAGACTTCATCGAGGCGTATTCGGTGGCTCGTCGCATCGCCGCAGACATTAGTGAACGGACACAGGCGGATGTTTTCCCGTATAGTTCTTTCTACATCTTCGACCAGTATCTGAGCATCGTGGGGCTTACGGCGGGTCTCCTGTGCGCCGTCGTCGGCATCATATTTGTCGTCGCGGCACTGCTCTTGGGCTCCGTCCTCACGTCGGCCGTGGTGACGGTCACGGTGGTGATGAGCGTCGTAGACATCATAGGCGCCATGGCTGTCCTGAATGTGTCTTTGAACGCCGTGTCGCTGGTCAACCTTATCATCTGCGTGGGCATCTCGGTCGAATTCTGCGCACATATCGCGCGTGCCTTCATGTTCCCGTCGCGCACAGTCATGGAGGGCAACAACAACGCTTTCCGCGAGCGGGACGCCCGGGCGTGGACGGCGCTGGTCAACGTCGGCGGGTCGGTCTTTTCGGGAATCACAATCACGAAGCTCCTCGGCATCTGCGTGCTTGCCTTTACGCGGTCTAAAATCTTCGAGATCTATTACTTCCGCGTGTGGCTGGCGCTCGTCGTCTTCGCGTCTTCGCACGCGCTCGTCTTCTTGCCCGTGGTGCTGAGCCTCGCCGGAGGAAGCGGCTACGTCGACCCGGAGAGCGAGGGCACCGCGGCACAGGACCTTACAGACCGCAGATGGCGGGCGATCAGGGTGCATGACCACAGCGATTCCGAGGAGGGCTACTGAGGGTGGATGCGTGTTTCGTTGGAGAACGGGAGAGGCCCCGGTCGGGCACTGAGACCTTGAGGGTTCCTGCACCGCTCGTCCAAACTTCCTCTCTAGCTCACTCAATGTGTTTTGTTGTATCTTTAGAGCGTTTGTTTGGATTCATGCCCCGGCTCTCGAGTAGCTCACCTACTTGCTAGCGGAGTCGAGGCGAGAAAAGCGAGCGCACGGATTCTGCATTCCAAGTCCGCAGTATATTGCAAGGCACGTGCTCTCGCGCCCTCTCAGAGAAGTTTTGCCTCGCAAGTCGCCTCCTACCAAGCACGTGCTGGCACCTGCCTTGATAGAGCTATTGGATCCGCTGGACTGCCGCCGCAATGAACTGTCTCTTTAGTCTCCTCTTTTCCGCTTCTCGCAGTAGGTAGCACTCAGTAGCCCTCCTTGACTCGCTCGCCTCATTGCTAGCAGGCCAATTCGATCCTTGATCCTCTGTGCCTGGCTGCCTTCGCAGCACCTTGTGTTCGTATGAAGGTATTCTGATGGCCCGTTTCTGGTACCAGGCAGGACACGACAAGCCAGAGACCGTCAAATTTTCACATTAGTCGTCTTATAAGCTGGTGTTGAAATGGGACCGTCGACGCCCTGCTGAGCGCTCCACCCAAATGAAGCAGGGCATGGTAAGGGTTTCGATGGTCGCCTTGAACTCTTTTTTGTAAATAAAAGCGCTGCAGCCGTTAACATGAGCACGGATAGCGGTCGACTACCTCACGTGGAGTTTCAGAGACACAACCACGATGATGTATCGGGCGCGACCCAAGTCTGTCTGCTTGCCACGGCTTGGCTAAGCAAGTTGTGATCCGCGCTTGGGTCACCAAGGCTTCGGCTTGAAAACGACACCCGGTCTTGTGCTTGCTGTCCCCATCCCAGTGGGAATGGCATGACGGGTGCGTTGTCGTGGCTGATGTGGGACAGGTACTGGGATCTCATAACTTTCTAATTTGCTTAGCTTCGAACGCGCTCCATGACTTCTCTTCTATTTTCGTTCCTGCATTCATGTACTTTTATAGCTTGGCGAACAAGCCCTTGCATGCGCCTTTGCTCAATTGAAACAGGGTGCTTTTGGTCTGCGTATAAGCCTGAATACCCTCATGACCATTTTCGACACCGATGCCGCTCATCTTCCAACCTCCCACAGGCATCTCGGCCGGAGACTCGCCCCATGTGTTAATCCAGGTTATGCCAGCCTGAAGCTCGCGTGTGACCTCGTGCGCTAAAGCGATATCGGCAGACACGACACCGGCAGAGAGCCCCATGAACGTGTCGTTGGCTCTCCGAATCAGCTCCGGCAGCCATTCGTCTTTCCGTCTGCCCTGGACCTTATAGGGCAAGATGCACATAATAGGGCCGAAGATCTCCTCGCGTACGACGCGCATATCATCCGTACAATCTGTGAAGACGACCGGCGGTACCCAGAAACCGTCGGGCGTGGGCTTGGTTCGTTGTGCGTCGGTGGCGCCATCGTAGAGCACCTTGGCGCGGTCGACGTCGCGACCGTGCTGGATGTACATGTTAACCTTGTCGCGCTGGGCAGCACTCACGACGGGGCCAAAGTTGGTCTTGGGATCCCGTGGCAGGCCCATTCGGATGCCGTGGCGACATTTCTGAACCAGTGCCCGCTCAAGACGAGACAGCAGCGAGTCCGGGATAAAGACGCGCGTGCCGTTGGTGCAAACCTGGCCTGTCGAGAAGAAATTGGCAGCCATGGCAACATCGGCGGCTTCATCGACGTCGGCGTCAGGTAGCACCAGGAGCGGATTTTTTCCGCCGAGCTCCATGGTGATGCCCTTCATGCCGCAGGCGGCCTCGGCAGCCACCTTGGAGCCGGTGTTGACCTGGCCGGTGAAGCTGACTTTGGCAATGTCGGGGTGGGCCACGAGAGGGGCACCGACGCCGACACCGTCGCCGTAGACGACGTTGAAGACGCCCGGAGGCAGGCCTGCTTCGATGAAAATATGGGCGAGCGTGTTGGCGTGTAATGGCGTCACTTCGCTCGGCTTGTAGACCATGCAGTTTCCTGCCGCGAGACACGGGGCCGACTTCCAGAGGGCAATCTGGAGAGGGTAGTTCCAGGCGCCGATGCCGGCGCAGACGCCCAAGGGCTCGCGGCTGGTGAGGACAAAGGCGTCTTGGCGGAGGCGAGTATGCTGGCCCGGAAGACTGTTGGCGACGAGATGGGCATAGTATTCAAGGACGTCTGCGCCAGTGACGACGTCAACGGTGGACGTTTCGGACCAGGCCTTACCGGTGTCGAGCGTCTCTGTCAAGGCCAGCTCGTCGTTACGCTGGCGCACGAGGGCAGCGGCTCGGAGAAGGACAGCGGCACGCTGAGAGCCGGGCGTCCGGGACCAGGCGGGGAAAGAAGCGCGGGCGGAGGCGACAGCAGCGTCGAGTTGTGCCGCCGTGGTGCTGTATATTGTCGCGAGAGGCTTTGCTGTCGTCGGATCGAGCGAGGCGAAGGTGGTCGCAGCCGACGATGATTGCGGCTGGGGTTTCCCGGAATGGAATGTGTGAATTTCCGAGGCGAATGCCATCTTCGAGTGGCTGCGGCACCGTCGCGACGTCCGGTGGCGAGACGGGAGAGACGAGAGGACGATATGGAGAGGTGAGTGCGGCGGCGGCGGCGAAGTGACTCAGGATATAGACTGTAAGAGCCCCGTACTTGATCACACCAAGGTGAAAAGCCGGTCGTTCATGATTCTATAGGCCCACAGGCCAGGCAAAACGACGACAGGAGTGACTAAGCTAAGCAATACTCTAGCCCCATCGTTTGCTGTCAGTCATATTATTCGTGTTGTCAATACTTCGTTGGCGGACACAAGTCCATGGCACGCCCCGCTTCATTGGATCTCGGAAATCCTGCCCATAGTGAGTTGTGGGATCTGTGCTGCCTAAGCTGGTTAGATGTACCACAAGGTTCGGTTATCAAGCACACCCATTCAGGCAGACATGTGTGTAGCACATGAAAAATGGGTCGATTTGTGGCTTGGCCAAGCCAAGAGGCGTTGCGCCATCGAGCTTGTATGTGCATACCACCCGCCCGCTACCACGAGCAATAATGTAACTTGTAGAAAGGTCTGCACAACAATAGGGCGAAGAAACCGATTGTGTAGTGCGCACCACGCCTACGAGTTGCTTGGGGTAGCGGTCGGGGGGAGGTATGCACGTACAAGCTCGATGGTGCAACACCCCTTGCCCTTGGCTTCACCAAGCCACAAATCGACCCATTTTGCGTGCGCTACATACATGTCTGCGTGAATGGGCGTGCTTGACAAACGAAACCCTGTGGCATATTTTCCCACAAAGCCGAGGCTTTCAAGGCGTAGGCTTGTGATCGGAACAACGCAGAAATCGCGAATCTCCTCGTGACTTCACTTCAAAAACAGCAATGAGGCTATTACCAATAAATCTGCTTAATTTCCCTCTGGAGAGGCTAGCGCAAGGATATGGCGGGCTCCATATAACGATTGTGCAGGAAATACAGGCAATGCAGGTAAAGCAAGTGGTGTCTGAAGCAAAACACCTTGATGCTGTTTGTTTGATTGGTTGAATGTCGTGACGGCGAACAACACGAACCTTGATGGTCACGTGTCTCTTAACGCAGCTCCGAGGGGCTACCCGGCCGTCTACGTAGCTAGGAAGTAACCGCAGGGGGGCAAAAAAGTACCGGCCGATCTCTCCTCATCCGACCCACCTTTAGAATGGATGCCCTGGCGTTCGAAGGCTGTTATAGAGGTAAAGGGCTTGTGTATAAATTATTGACTATAATCACACGATTCTTATTCTTTTCAGAAACAATATGGGCTTTTAGGCCTGAATTTTTTCCTCGATTTGGCTCTATAATGCGCTGTTGAAGGTTGCGCCTCAATGCTGTCCTTCGAATTCGGGATGTGCGGGGTACGGCTGGAGCCTGATTTCCCTCCACGGCTGACGACAGTGCTCAGGTCAAATGGGTAGGGGTGTATTCATCCACGACACTCCTCCTTGCACCCATTCACGACGGCCCACCGGGTCAGCGTTCTCGGGAAAAACCCTCATTAAATGATGGCGGGGAAGGGCGGGATTCGAGCCCGCTGACCATCCCATAGAACACCCTGATACACACAGTGACCGAACGTGCTCAAAGCACGGAGGTCAGGTGACTGTATCCGATCCCATTACAGGGCTGTGGATACTGGTCGTGGGGTTCAACCGGCTCCCTCGGGGCTCGCCTCTACAGCGCGCAGGGTAGGAGAGCTCTTAGGAAAGAAAAAGGAAAGCTGTCACTGTTGAATCTTGAGAATAGACCAATGTGCCCCAAGGAAAAGCTGTCTCCGGCCTTTTGGCTTGGTTTGCCTAAAGCAATCACGTAAAACATACTTCCTTTTTTCCTCCAATCCACGGATCCTCAGGGCTAGGATCCTCGAGGCTATATCAAGATGACCAGTTGGTTTATGATATAAGATAGGCTCAACTCCTAACAGCGCTACACAGGTGTCTCAGATAGCTTTTCTGGTAGCGCTGCTATATCAAGGGGAGTAGCTATGGCCGGGCCCGAGGCCGGTGTTTCAATTCCCGCTCGAGGTAGAATGCCCTGCCTGGCCCTCCTGAGAGTTGAGAGGCATGTTAGGGGTTCACCGGGTGGCCCACTCTTGGCCCCCACTCTTGGGGTGGCGGCGCGACCTAGTCGGTTTATTATGTGTAGATCAGGCTCAACTCCTAACAACGCTACACGGGTATCGCAGATAGCTTTTCTCTATTCTCATAGGTGGCTACCAAGTAGTTCCTACGTAGCTTGAAAAGTTCTACGTAGCTTGAAAGTCCCAATAAAAATGGGACTGGAAGCGACTGTGGTTGGTGTAGCGTTCCCAAACATTTTATACATTTTATGCTCAGCTGTGCGTCCTTGTTTCGCTGATTCACCTCAGGAGACAAGGTGCTTCGCGGCGAACCGTTGAGGGCTCCAAAGTCTTTGGGAAGAGGAAGACCCTGAGCAGCGGCTAACCAATGCTTCTACGTGCATACCAGATCCACTAGTCAATCCCTCAAGCTCTATATTACACACCTATTCTCAATTCTGGTCCACCCTTCCTCCATCTCAGTTTTCAGGCCCATGAGACTTACTACTCCGCCAGACGTGTTATTAGCCTGCCTGTTTGCAATGGCTGTCGGCCTGAAATCTAGGAGCCCCTCATGGGGCTCCATCAAGGTAAAAACCGACGACGTCCAAGTCCATGCGCCGGGTTACAGAGCTGACCTGGCCCCCCTTTTTCTCTAGCTGCTTACCAGCTCCTACCGCAATCTTCTCCCGAGACTCGTCGGTGTTCGCACATATGCCAGTCATCCGGATCTCAAGACGACAGATCTCAAGACGACACTCAGGGGTATAATTCCTGCCAAACGCGAACTGCTCAACAAGATCAAGACACATGACGACAAGGTCATTGGCGAGATTAAGATATCGAATGTCATTGGCGGCATGCGTGGCCTCAAATCTTTGGTCTGGGAGGGCTCTGTACTCGACGCCGACGAAGGCATTCGATTTCACGGTTTCACTATCAAAGATTGCCAGAGCCAATTGCCCCAGATCACCAGCGGCGCCGAGATGACGCCTGAGGCCATGTTTTGGTTGCTACTCACCGGTCAGATACCTTCTCACCAACAGAGTCGCGATTTCTCCAAAAGCCTGGCCGAGCAGGGCAATCTCCCACCCTATGTCCTCAAGATGCTCGACAACGTGCCCCAGGACACTCATCCCATGACTCAATTCGCCATGGCTGTCTCCGCTCTCAATCGCGAATCCGAGTTCGCCAAGGCCTACGCCAAGGGGCTCGATAAGGCCGACTACTGGGAACCCGTGTTCGACGATTGCATCTCTCTCTTGGCCAAGCTGCCCAGTATCGCCGCCAAGATTTATCAGAACACCTGCGCCCGTCGTGGACCCTTGCCTGCGGACATCGAACCGAGTCGAGACTGGGCCCATAATTTTGCTGCCATGCTCGGCAAGGGGCATGCCGAAAATACGGATTTCCACAATCTTCTGCGCCTTTATCTCTCCCTCCACGGCGACCACGAAGGGGGCAACGTATCCGCTCACACCACCCACCTTGTCGGTAGCGCTCTCAGCGACCCGTATTTGTCCTACAGCGCCGGCCTCCTAGGTCTTGCAGGCCCGTTGCACGGGTGAGTCTGAACTTGCCACCGAGCAGCGGATTTAATTGACTCATGCCATCTTTTTTCGGTTTTGTAGCCTCGCCGCACAAGAGGTTCTCAGCTGGATCATCAAAATGCAGGAGAACCTAGTCGATGGGTACACCGAGAAAGACATTGAAGAGTACATCTGGTTGACGCTCAAATCAGGACGCGTCATTCCTGGATTCGGCCATGCCGTTCTCCGAAAGCCCGACCCTCGGTTTGAGGTCCTCATGCACTTCGCCCGGGCACGCCCTCAGATCGCTCAGAATCCTCTCCTCCGCCTTGTCGAGATGAATAGTCGCGTAGCCCCAGAGGTTCTCAAGAAGCACGGCAAGACAAAAAATCCATATCCTAATGTAGACGCAGTCTCCGGGGCCCTCTTCCATCATTTTGGGTTCAACCATTCACTTTACTATACTGTCACATTTGGCGTCTCTCGAGGTTTGGGGCCTTTAGCACAGCTAATCTGGGACCGCATCCTAGGGTTTCCCATCGAACGTCCGAAAAGTATTAACCTCGAAGGCTTGCTTCACTTAGCAACCGGTCAATCGACGTAAAATCCCACCATGAGCTTACCTGGCCAAAGGAAAGACGTGAAAGGAATGCCGAGGCCCGCGCTTATCTCCTTC
>KN173801.1:51837-67323 GCA_000758425.1 Nilaparvata lugens yeast-like symbiont | reverse complement strand
CTGGGCCGAGTGCATGGCTGAGCTCCTCCGGCCCGACGGCCGGCTCGTCTGCCTCGAGTTCCCGACGACTAAGCCGCCGCTCGAGCCCGGCCCGCCCTGGGGCGTCTCTCTCCCGAGCTGTACGAGGCCCTGCTGGCGGCCCCCGGCCAGCTGCCGTCCCATCACCCCGACGGCTCCGTCCTCGCCGCCCCGAGCCCCAAGCCGTGCCTCGGCGCCCTGCATCGCCTCAGCATCAGCAAGCCGGCCCACACCCGCTCGGCCGGCACCGCCCCGGACGGTGCCGTCCTCGACTTACTGTCCGTCTGGGCTCCCTGACCGGCAGTGTCGGCCCCAGCCGGGCTGGCGGTAGATAGGAAGGAGGAGAGGGCGCATGCCGTCCCCCTCACTGCCTAGTCTCCTTATCCTCGTCCCCTTCCTGCTCCTTCTTCGTCCGCAGCGAGTTGTAGTGCTCTCCCAATCCGTAGCCGTGCCGATAGTAGGCCAGCCAGAGCGTCTTGCCAGACGCCTTGCCCTCGTCCTCGCCGATCCGCTCCAGTCGCTCGTCGTGGACGACGCGCATCTCAACCCCGTACCGCCTCGCCAACGCCATCAGCTCCTCAAAGTCGTCGCCGTGCTCTAGGAGGTAGGCGGCCGCCATGCGTCGCACCGTCCTGTAGTCCGGCTCCGGCTTCGGCCCTGGCTCCGCTGTCGGCGCAGCCCCGAGCGCCATGCCGTGTTGGCGCAGCTGGTCGGCGACGGCCGAGAAGAGGCAGTGGCCGTCCGGCGCCACCTCGTGTTCCACCAGCCCGTACGTCTGAAGCACGTCCCGCATGTATGCGTTCTCGCGCGCCCGATGGTCCGTCATCGACGCCGCCTCTCTCTCGGCTTGGCGCCTCGCCGCTTCTTGCTCGGCAGCCCGTCGCGCGAGCCTGTCCTTGTGCCTACTACGCTTCTTCGCATGCCCCGTCACCGACGACGCCACATTTGAGAGGTGAAGCTTGTCTGCCCCTGACTCGAGCTTTTCCTTCAGCTTCCCCTCCAGCCACGTGAGCCTCTTTTTTTCCGGCCGGCCCCCTTCCTCATCCGGCTCGGGCCCGTCGCTGTCCTGCTCGCCCGCGTCTCGGCCTGCGCGCTCGGCGGCTTGCCTTTCGCTCAGCTGGCACTCCAGCTCTGCACACTCATCGCTGATGCCTTTCCGTGTTTTTTTCGTCGCGTTTTTCTTCTTGTTCGTGATGCGGCCTTGGAGGTCCTGGCGTTCTTTGCTGTGGCGCAACTGCATCTGCTCCGCCGTCTCGGCCTCCATGTCGGCCTGCATCCGCTGCTGGAGATGGACACCAGGCTTGACGAAAGCGTATGCGGCGATTCAACGACGGAAAGCCGCGCGAGGGTGTAGATTTATCCACAAGTCGTTGCACCTGCGTGCCGGAGCCGAGAGGAAAAGCAGGAGAAACAGGATTGACTGTTCGGAATAGTAAAACCCATTCTACCCAATCTGGCCGACGCCAAGTTGCGCCACACAAGTTTTGGCTGGATGGGCTGGCAGCCACAAAAAGTCACAGCCTCGTACAAACGCGCAAAAACACACCACGCTCACGCACGCCCAATTTCGAGATTCCTGCCGCCGCCGCCGCCACCTGCTATCGTCGCCATGTAAAAGACACAAGTCTCTTATTTTGACCCAATTAGCTTGTAGCCGGCTATTGTGGCATTCAAGGCCGCTATATGACATGAGTGTGCGTGTACGACGATGCTGTTCCATACTCTGCCGGCAACGGGAATCATCGCCTACGAAACATTCATCTCATCGTCGCCAGGGCCGCGCAGGTGCGTGGAGAAATATGTGCGCCTCAGGCGATGAGGAGCATCGCGCAGCCGACAGGCCCAACTCGAAATTTTTGGGACCAGACCTGTACGGCATTGTCTGCATACGGCCACTTGATGCTCGCGGTCGTATGCGATATTGCCCATGCTAAGACGGATGCTGTCAGGATGCAGACCTTTGCAACTCGTACAGGATACTTCTTCTGGAACTGTTTCAAGGTACCGGCCCCCCTCCCGGCTTGCAAGTCTTGAACTTAGTCGGCAGTATGTCGGGTAAATTCTGGTGGCCTCTCTATGCGTCACGTGACTGTACTCCGAATGCCCAGGCCGCCTTGCAGCTTGACAACCACGCAAGCTACAAAGCCTGACATCTCGCAGCCCTGGTTTCCCATCTTCTTCGGCCTCCCGAACCCGCACGCCGTCCCACGATTTCTCACCTCGCTCTTCATTACCTCGTCGTTGCACTTTCTATGCTTATATGGACTAAATGACTTCGTTTTCAAAACACCAATTCCATATCAGCATCAAAGCTCAAGACTACTCACTCCGTAGACCGTGTGTCCGCACGACCCGAGATATACAACACTCATCATCATCAGCGGCAGCAAATTGTCGCTTAATTCCTCACCCAATAATCGCCTTCTGTCTGCCATAGCACCAAGGTTTGAGGTCTAGAAAAAGAGACGAAGAAACACCAATGCTCCCTTGTTGCCATCGACGCGACATAAGCATAGTAGGGCTCGTAAAACCACCGCAATCTGTGCCTCTGGGTGCTCAAATTCTAAACTTTCGCACTCTGTTGCCTAAAATTTCCTCAAAATCCCGAAAAGGGATCTTCCTCGCATAGGCCCTCGTCCATCCTGCCACGCTGACCAAGCAAATCGTCTCGTCCTCCCCGGGAGCCCACAAGGTCGCGGTGCTTGTTGCGGCTGTTCCTTCGCCGCACCTCCTTGTTCCGCCTCCGCATCGTCTGTCGCCGTTCGTCATGTTCGTCGGCTCTATCCTCAAACTGCGGCAAGGCGAGAGGGCTTATAAAGGCCTCCATCCGGACCATGCCTATAGCGTCGAAGAAGTTGCCCGACTGACCCGATGCCTCCGAGATGACCCAAGAGCTTGTCTGGCCTGTAATCCAGCCCATGTTGGATGACGCCTGAAGTGAGAACATGTCGGCCGAGCTGGCCGTTCCGATGCTGGCCTTTGCCGTGCTGTTGCTGGCGAAGCGGTGATACCCGCCACCTCCAATAATCGGGTTAGAGAAGCCTCGGAAGGATAGAGGCGGAGCCACCTGCCCGCCCGTGTTGCTCCGCCTGCGGCCATGCGCCATTTGGCTCGCTCGCTCGCTAAAGCGTGAAATGCAGGGCGCTTCGACCGCCTCTCGCGAACCCACCCGGCTATGGCCCGTAGAGATTGTCGGCAACGAATCGCCCAGGCGGAAGCTCGCCACGTTACCCAGCCTCGACGATGGCGCGCTGGGGATGCTGCTCGGGATGCTAACGAGGCCTCTCTTTGTGCAGCCCGACTTGCGTTTCGCGAGACGGATCGAGTCCCTGATGCCTCCTCGTCGAAGCTTTGTCTTCATCTCAAAATCCGCCAGCAGCTGCTGCTTCCCTCTCATATGAGAAGATGCAATGATATCCGGCACCGTTTGCGATGAATGGGCCAAAAACTACAGCGCCGTCAGCCACATGTAATGCCGCTCTGACGAGATTGCCGTGAACTTCAATGCCCGCTGCGGCGTCAAAATGAGAATGGAACGGTTAAATATCACCGACATAACCTTGGGCGCGGGATTGTCATCCTTGACATCGAGAACGGACTGGATGACCACTGTTGCGCCAGGTCAGTCTTGACATCCTCCCCGGCTCGCCACTCGTCATCGACTTACACTTCCTGCGCGTTTTTCCCATCAATGCACTCCCAGATGATGGCTGCTTGCTGCTCCAGAGAATGGCCCTCTCATATGGCGCCAGCCATACCCAACGCTTGTGTCGATGATTAAGTCGTCTTTGCTGTTGTTCTCGGATATGCCGAATGACCTCCGTCGACGCACATACTTCAACATCCACTCACTAATCATCGTGTGAGCGATAGCATCTACGACGTTGGTGGCCTGCGAGGTGTTGGCTTGCGAGTTTGGCTTCGTCCTAGACGTGTTCTCGGCGTTTGTCGACAGCTCGTACCGCTGTTTCCTCGCCTGGCCTCTTGCAAAGTCGCGGCAGTGGGGAGACGTCGCGTCGTTCTGCGGCAACGGTGGCAGGCCGGGACATTCGGACAGCTCCTCGGATGGAGGCAATGGAGGCAGGGGAGGCAATCCACTGCCGTGCCTCCGCTGCGGATTGTTACGCGACAGGGCGGCGGCGGATCGCACCTTGCGCACGCTACGGCTTTGTTGCGATGCGCGGCTGACCGAACCATGAAGCCATCCTTCGCCTCTGGTTGGGCTGCTCTGTCCATCGCTCGAAGCGCCCATGCCGACGGGCGGTTGCCGCGAGCTTGCCCGCGTGGGGATAGGAAAGGGGGGATTTGCCGGGTCAGGCAGGCTGGGACTCCTCGAACGGCTTTGGTGGCTCGCAATTCCACTCTGGATCAGGGCCGTTTTTCGCATGACACCGTTGTTGCGGCTTGACGCAGCCAACTGTGGCGGGCCAGGAAGCTTCTCGTGTGTCTTGCTCGTCCTCCAGCCCGGCCACCTGATCCGCACTATTTCCTTGTCGACGAGGCTGAAGCTGCTGTAGAGTTCGCTTGTGGCTGCTTGCGTGCCCGAGTCGATGGGCCATGGATTCGCGGCCTCTTCCAGCGCGGGGCTTGCCAACGCAAAGGCCGAACCTCGTTTCAAGGGCCTCATCAACTCGGATCGTGGTGTGGGTGCCGACAACGGGGTTCGATACTGGGTCGCTCAAGTCCGTATCGCCAAACTCGTCTATACCTTCGGAGCTAGCGGTATCGAAGCTGGCAAAAAAACTGTTCAGCCTCCGTGATCGTCTTGATGTCCCTCTTCTAGAGCTAGGCGGTGGACCCTCGTCGTCTAGTTCGGGGTATGGCTCGCACAGGTCATCTTTTTCGAACTGAGAAATCATGGGTGAAGATGGCACTTCGAGTCCGTCTCCGCCTTGTGTGAGCCGCTTAGAGTTCCGGGCTGGTGGTTCATCGGGGGCAAGAGCAAGGCCCCTGTCATGGACGGGTGCAACTGGAGAAGTTGGTCGGGATGTGATGGCTGAAGAGTGCAGGTGCACAGGAAGCAGCGCCAGCCTCTTGTCGGTCTGAATTCCTGCAGTTTGTACGACGGCATCTATCGTCGAAGTTGACGACCGGAGATTCACCTGACAGCCGAAATCTTTCGAGTACTGAGGCAGTCGAGGCGACCGCGGTGTCGTCGGCCGGCTTGGCGGGAGTTGCACGCTGATGATTGGAATGGACAACGGCATCGGAGACGGAATGTGCTTGCCGCAATCGTGACTCGGCTTGTCGGTCTGGGTCGAGGTATCTACCATGGGGGAGAGATGGGCAACTGGAGGCGGCGTCAAGTCTCGGCGAGGTGTTTTGGGCGTCTTGGGAGGACTCAGGGGTTCCTCCACGGTCTGGGCCGCAGCCGAAACCATCTTTGAGCCTACTCTGAAGGATTCCAGCTTCAGTGATCGACTGACTTGGACACGTTTTCGGCTCTGGTTTGCTTCAATTTCGAAAACACCACGAGGGAGCGTGGCCAGCTCAATTGTACTTCTCCGAGCCGCAGCCTCTGGTGCGACTAGCTCAAACAGCCGAGTCTCGGAGACAGAGGGCGGAGAGTACTGGACCCCGGCGTTGGTGTAAGCTGGTCCGGATATTCCGGGTCCGACATCCTCTCCCACAACGTCTTCGGGCGCCTCTAAGACAACCTGATCCATAAATGGCTTTCCACGAGCGACGCTGCCTGGCCTTTTCACACTCTCCAAGCTGTGGTTGCGTCGGTGGTCTCTCCCAGTCTTGGGGCTCGCGTAGCTCGAAAGGGCGCTTTCACGAACATCGACGTCAGTCTGATCGTCGTCGAAGCGAAGTTCATCGGCTAAACAATGTCCCTTCTGAAGGCCCAGGCCGGGGCTGCCGAGGAGGGATTGCTGAATGCTGTTGGTTATGCTCTTCGTCCTCACACTGGCGGCATCAAAGTCATTGACTCTCTCGTCCCCATCGCTGTCGTGAGCATGGCCCAGCCAAGGACTCGCAGAATATGATTGCGCGGCCTGATGAGCGGCTACTTCGTCGAGTAGCGTCTTCAAGCGAGTTTCCGTAATATGCATCTTGCGCTCGAAACAACGCCTCTCTTCTTCCCAACTCGTCTTATCTTGCGCCCCACAAATCGTGAACTCTTTGAGAATCATCTTCCTGTCTGTGGATTTTCTTCTGTGCTGCTTCCAGACGCTTCTTAACCTCAACAATGGATTCGGCCGCCTCATCTCTCGCCCGTGAGAGTTCGTTCAGGGCCGAGGACGAACCACCTTCTAGCAGGGACAGCTGACGCTTGAGCGAGCGTGTCTCTTTTGTTGCACAAGATAGGCTATCGTGCAGCCGCTCTCGGTCTTTGATATTGGCATGCAAAGATGATTCCAGACTTTCAATTTGTTTAGTCTTTTCTTCTTGATCGCGCCTCAAATTCAATATCTCGGAGACAATATTAGCTTGTAAAGTTGGCGTAAACCTTCTAGGGTCACAAAGTTTGACATTGCCGTCATTTTCCGCATCTCTCGACGGATCGTCATTGCTTTGGTCGTCAGTCATTGGAGTAGGCGACAAGAGAGAGCGCAGGGGCGAGACAGGACGATGAGATGACTTGAACGAGGGCGTAGGGGTCGTCTCAAGTGAGAGAGCGTCTGACGACTTAATGGCGAGACTGATGCCGAGTCCAGTTGCAAACTGGTCGTCTGTCGTCTAGCCCGCCATTTTAAGTTGTACGATTTTTTTTGAAAATCTGGCGATGGCAACATTCAATGGCCGTACGACCTGTCAAAGATGAATGCCAAGGGACCAGTTAATGTTCAGATTGTGCGGCTTCTGAGCGAGACAGTATACGGCGCTCAGGCATTGACCAACCCAGAGATATCCCTGTGACCAAGTGGCCGCTATTGTGGTCCTACTCCCGATATCGTTACATGGACAAAAACAACTTTGGCAGCCATCAGAAAGTCATCCGAGCAGTAAAAAAGCAAGGACAATTTATGTGTTGAGGCTTGGCTTTCGGAAGAACCATTCAGATGAAACAGACTAATTGTTGACACATCGAGCGGTGGAGCAGGGAGACCCAACTTACGGGTAGGACTGATCGAGCCTCCCTGCTTAAACCAATTGCTGGGTTTGATGACGAGTTTGGAATATGACAGGCATGTATAGCGCAGGCTGCCGGATTGACGTCAAAGTTCGTCAGACGAAGAATATTCTGTGGCATAGACTAAGTTGAATTAGGGGCTAATAAGCACTCTTTCGTCAAGGAGGCCAGATCAAGCAGTGTTTCAGAATCGCAGGACTTATACTCGGAGGTCACAAGAAGAAAAACAAGACTGGGTCGTCTTGGTGGCTTCGGGAAAGCGCGAAGCAGATGGCTCTAGAAGGGGTATGACGCTAACGAGTTGTCGAGGGTCCTTCCTGGCAGATGGCAGGCCGGCTTGCTGCACCAGCTGCGTCGTCAGATCGGCAGAACTTGTCGGCCCAGAAGCGAGGAGGGGGGCCAAGCAACGGTGTCGATGGTGGCGGCAACGCTCGAAGCAAAGACGAGACAAAGGAATCGGTGCGCTTTGGACGGCTCGGGTGGTGTGCCAATCAAGCCACGGGACCTGCCAAGTCGCGTATAAGTTGCTCCTGCACATGACAATTGGAGGCCAGCGAGGGCGACTTCCGGGGCGTAAGGATTCGAGGCTTCAAAGCCGCAAACTAGCCCATTAGGATTTTTGGCATCGGCCCTTGTCGGCGACAATGGGCGAAGGACAGTCAATTTAGAGCAGGGCGGAAACAGTCGCAGGCGGTGAGCCGGTATGGATGGTGCGCAGAGCAGAGCAAAAAAGAAAGAGAAAAGACAGGCAATTCGAGAGTGGCTTCGGAGATGACGAGATAAACAGGCCCGACGCACGGAGACAACCAGGAGGTTCCTCGACCCTGCCGTGTGTCTGCATCCACTTTGCGGTCGCTAGGTTGATTACTTCCCCAGTTGTTGTTCGAGTCGATCCCTGGACGTCTCATCAATGAGTCAAGGGCCGGCCTGTCCATCCTGTCAGTCGAACCATGTGAGCGGCCATATATCCGTCGAGAAATTAGATCGAGAGCGGAATGGGGGGTAAGGGCGCTCTCTCACAGCGAGCGTCCTCTTCCTCTCCCTCCTCCCCTCCCCGATCATCAGCGGACGCGTGAGGGTGCCCCAAGTGCCGCTGCTGCGCGCCGCAAGCCCGGAGAGAAGCAAAATTCTATCGTCATCCCTGCACATGGCGGCGTGAGTGGTTGACATTTGCAGGGCTTGTTTTGGCGGCATTTCGGCCTCTGCAGGGGTCTTTTGGCCTCGTCGGACGCCAGCAAGCGATTGCGGCACAGACGCGGCTTATCGGAAGGCCGCCGACGCCCCCCTTGAATTGAAGTAACGGGGGTGCCGGACGCAAATTTCCTAGGCGGGCGGTGGTGCATTGGGCCACGAGCAGTTATCCTGGTCTGAGAGATGCTTGGTCGTCTGGAGGCCGCAGGTCGCCCGACGGCTTCCCAAAATAGCGTCAGGGTGCCACCCAGGGGAGCTGATTGATTGGCCAGCCCGTCGGTGCATTCAGCCTCGAGGTCCTTCCCTGCCGAGCGCTTGCGATAGTTGATACTGTATATTTTCAATCTAGCTCTGTAATTTATGCTGCGCAATTCGAAGAGATTCTCGCACTGCTCTGAGTCACGACTTCCCACGGCGCACGGTATCAGCCATCACGACACAGTAGGACCGACGGCACGACGATCCTCTACGACGATCATGAACCCTACACGCCCCCACCTGGCTTACTGCTTTCACATTATCCATGTATTATGCTACCTCTGCCTTTCTCTGCCATGGCCCCTTGCAAATGCCCGGTGCAAGCTGCAGCGCGCCGTGGCGGAGTAGCAGAGGTTGATCGTGGTCCTGCTCGCATGAGGGGAACCCGGGGACATCGATCGCATGCATCGGCCCGGCAGCCCTGTACGACGACAATATGGTTCTTCCACGAGGCTCGGCATTTGGGTGAGAGGGCAAAAGCAATAGCGACGACATGCTTGGTGTTCCGATGGGCAAGACGGACAAAGAAGCGACGTTCTTGGTACGAGGCAGTCAGTATCCGGGCGCTATAAGCCAGATCTACAATGAAGGAGGGGAGGACACCGCATAGGCTGCCGCCGCGTCGCTTCATAGTGCGCATGGGTTTGTCGATTGGCTCCGTTACCAGCTTAGGATGGCTCCACCCCGGCTCTGAAAAATGGCTGTCATTTCGGACGTGGCGTGTGCCATCAACTACAGAAGCACTCGCAATCAGTCGAATGGTGTTTATTTATTGTTGGTTCTTGGCGAGCTTAACTTTGGAGACATCTCGGTGCCATTGTCCAAGAAAGGGGGGTTAAAGGGGGGAGGGCGAAAAGTTTAGGGGTGACTCAACGGCGCTTTGTTCAGTCTTGGAGTAATACCGGGTAATTGCTGCGTGGTAGATTCCTGGTAGCGGCATCACCGCGATGGAAATGAGACTGGAGAGCCGCTTAGACCCTCCACTCTATCGACGGTTTCTAGATGCGCAGCGAGCTGAAAGACCAGCCCGGCGGTCCGGGCCTAGGTTGTTCGGAACAGGGGACAAATAGGCAGACGAAATGCTCTAAGCATCACGCCATCGCTCGTACAAGTAAAGTTTGGCTCTGGCAGCTCTTGATTCTGCCTTTCTGCCGACTTCTATGCTGCTTCCGGCCATGGCACACCAGCTTTCGGAGCCTAACGCCCTCATAACCTCACACCCAGTCTGTTTGCGTGTCCTGTGAAGCAGCAGTTGGGTCTCTGGGTTGTCGCGGACGTAGACTTGGACCCCTGCT
This sequence comes from Nilaparvata lugens yeast-like symbiont, assembly GCA_000758425.1. NCBI lineage: Eukaryota > Fungi > Ascomycota > Nilaparvata lugens yeast-like symbiont. Next base: position 57,483 of record KN173801.1, on the reverse strand, counting down.
CAGGGGTTTCTAGCCTCATAAGTTACCCATGGCCTGCAAGCCAACGGTAATGAATTAGCTGGCGACGTCGACGCAGGACTGGTGTAGACGCCTTACTACGAGAATATGATGCCACGCCAGATGGGAGACACTGTTTCTCGGCCAGAGTCCAATTCATGAGCGAATTGTGTCGCACAGGCGATCAGTCAGGTCGGCAGGAACATGTGCTTGGACGTTCATGAGCGATGTTCTCAGCTTGTCAAGCGTCAGGTCGATCACCGGGTCCGGTGAATGGAGGCAAAACCAGCTATTTGGTGAATGTCGTGGCAATATGTGACAACTTGAATCACTGGATGACTATGGCCAGATGGCATCATATTAGAGTCTTTGGCGGGGCGCGTTTATCCCGTTTAACCGAGGTATAGAGAAATTACTCACGTCTCCAATTCCCTTAATACCGGATAGTTACTGATTCAAATCCGAGTTCAAGTGTGAGACAGCCTACCCTAAATCTTTTGGCGTTCTGGAGATGCCATGCTGAGCACGCCTTGAATTATAGGAAGCGCCGTGATCAAAACAATCACGGGCGCCGAGACCACGTACTTGCACGTGCACACGCATCATGCCTGCTATACGTAAGAGGTAGGAACTTAATCGGTTTCCAGTTCCCATTTGTGCCAGGGACTCTTAGTGAGCAAAGAAAGTGTTGCGGAGGCGGGACGGTGAGCGAAGATAGGACCGCAGTCATTTCGGTGCCATTTGGCGCTGATGCCTATTAGTCCCACCACGAAAGCTGTTCCCACGGATCGCAGAAGGTTCGTGGTTCGAGCTGTGAATAGGTCGGACGGCCAGGCCGTCGTCACTTTGAGCCCGCAGCTCCTTTGCCCCAATCAAAACTGGATGACTCTCGCACTTGCGAAGGAAAAGAATAGACAATAGATCAGGCCCTTTGGGGACATGGCCTTGATGACACTTGGAAGAGCACTGACACAGTAATTACCCCTGCTACCTTGTTGTTTTTTGGTCAGTGGTCAACAGCTTGCTCCTCAGCGCTTCTCGCAAATCGACCGTCGTTTTGCTTGTCGGACTTAAACAAATGCATCACGTGATCATTACCTCGTGAACGACCCCGGGCCATGTCTCCGCGACGCCAAAGACCGTTATGAACGACCCGTTAACCGCTGACGTTGCCGCTGTTCCGCGTGAGCCGAGAGAAAGCGGCGCGGAGGGAGGCAAATTTCGTATATGTGCCGACTTGACTTCTTGCTGCCTACCTAATGTCTTTGCCGCCGGCTGCCTGCTGTTCGGTCCACTGGATCAGGGCCGGCGCGCTCAGCAGCCGATTCCGCTCCCTTCGCTTGCCAGGGGAGAGCGCCTAGATAGACGAGGCGAAGGGGGAAGGTTCCGGAGGTGGCCGCGATTCCCACTGTGCAGGGTTTGCGTTGATATTTTATCGTATCGGGCTCTAGCCCTGCCACTCCTGAGGAGCATGACACGTATGGAGGTAACTAGAAAACAAGACCTCCAACCTGCAACGACGCCCACCTAATGCCCGACTTCCTTCCGCGATACACGCCAGTGTTCAGGCTAAGATGGGTAGAGGCGCATTTGCCATGACAAGCATGAACTGAGGGAAAACCCTCTCGGGAAAATATCAGAAACTTCCCTTGCAACCCATTTACGACGGGCCGCCGGGTACACATTCTCGGGAAAAAACACCTCACAGAATGATTGGAGGAGCGGGATTCGAACCCGCTGACTCTAGTAGTCACACCAAGTGCTATACCACCACACCATCCCCCCACTCTTCAGGGTGTCGTTAGTATATGCGGCGGCCATATTGGCCTCGTCACATTAGCCAAGCCCCGACAAAGATGGCCGCCACGTGCTGCTCCGAGTTTCTATTTTTCTTTCCCGGTACGCTCATATCGTGTGTCGGCGACGACGTCGTAGAGGCCGCCGTGGCTTTGGTATCCGACAACCCGGGCCCGGTCGAAAGCATCGGTCCGCGAGCTTCAGAACGCGTCCCGCCGCCTCTCGGCTTGTACCCATGTTGCGCGCAGCGAGATTGGGTCTCCCGACATGCGGCTGATTTGGCTAAGGTGCGGTGGCGCGGCTGATCTCGCCCTGGCGAAGCCGTTCTTGGAGCCCATTTAACCTTTGAACCGGGCCTCACACTACCCGGTGAGGCCAAAGTGGCCTCACTTCTGCTCTGAATCCCAAGAGCGGCACCTGCATCATCCACCAGACTTCAGCGATCCAGCATCAGCGTCTGCTCGACCAATCTCATCCAGGGCTCAGAGTGGATGCCTATTTCTGTGTTCCGGCCCACTACGGCCCGGAGGCCTCAGCCTTGATCCCGAGCCTCGACTCGGCAGCCATGTCTATCCAGAACGCCAAGAGCGCGCTCCGCGATGTCCAGGTGCTCGCGTTCGGTGTCATGAGCACCGTCGTCGACTGTTGCAAGAACTGTGACCGAAGAGCTCGCGCTTCACGCCCATCGCAAGCAGTCTGGTGACCTGCCATCGGCCGCGAAATCGCGGTTTGCCGCAACCGACTGGTCATGCTTCGTCCAGGCCTGGCGCGACGCTCGCGGCGGCTTGACGTACGACTTCGGCGTCTTGGGCTTCCAGAGGCTATTATCTGCTGAGACCTTCCGCGCCTACAAACCCGAACCAGCTGCATACCGTGGCGCTATGCGCGAGCTCGGGCTCCAGTCCCAACAGGTAGCCATTGTGGCTGCACATCTAGCTAATCTACGGGCGACACGCTCATGTGGCCTGCGAACCATCTACATAGAGAGACCGGGAGAACAGGCGTTGGGTGAAGGCGAAGACGAACATCGGCAGGCTCGGGAATGGGTGGATCTCTGGATCCCCGAACCAAGCCCAGCGAGCGATGCGTGCTGTTCACACGAGCACCGCGCACCTTGGCAGCAGCTGATGATGAGGCTGACATGACAGCCAACTTGTGGAAATTCAAGTTATTCGAGGTCCGCTCCCCAGAGCCGTCGGCGCCCACCCTCTCATCGAGTCATGCAAAGAGTGTTTGCTCGGACGGGGTTCGAGGACATTTGTCTTTTCTCATGAGACGGCTGCGAAAATGAGTAAGACCAGGACTTGTTTTGGCCGTTGTCCTCGCAAGGATATCTAAGGGCATCTAGATGGAAAGGAGGAAGGAGATCCGGCTTCTCACTGCTTTCTCGCACCCAATTCAAGCATAAGCGCAAAGGAGATGAGATGAGGGAGTACACGACGCGTCGAACGGACATGATGGCGGGATGGGATGCAGTGTGGTCCAGAGGGGGTTGCTCGCGTGTAGTATCTCCACTTTCTACAAGGGCTGGAGGGGAGCGTATTTACGACAGCGAGGGAGCGCTTGTTAGAGACAAAATCGCTGAGCGGGATAGGAGACAAGAAAGCATGGTTGGCGAATGGAAGGACGCCCAAGTCGGTAAGGCGGCTGGTGGACAAGCGTTGGACCCGAGGACGTGGGCGGCTTGATGGGAAGAAGTCGTTAGCCCAAGGCCATCACTGGTCTCGGTGGAGGGACAAGAGTGAAAAGAGAAAGAGAGATGGGGGGAGGGGGGAGAGAGAGAAGGAAGGGGAAAGAAAAGGCGGGTAGTTGGAGAGACGGGTGGAGAGGCCCAGTTCGATCTGACCTCGTGAGTTAGGTGGGGATATGCTGTAGAGATATGCTGGTCGAACGAGCGATGGCGGGTATGAATGGAAACGTAAGGGACCTGCAAGAAGGAGCCATGAGCCGAGCAAAACGCACCGTGCGTCTCTGCTTTGGTTGCACGACATCAACGACGTCCCGCTAATGCCGCAGGCCGGTGAAGCGATAGAGCGGGCGGACATGTCGACCCTGCCGGTCCTGGAAAGCAGGATCGGTTGAGCTGCTTGGCGCTTGTCTGGCGCAGATGCTGTGTATGATCGAGGGCGGGCGAACGCAAGCTGTATTGAAGTGTCTGGGCCGTCGATGGCATACATGCCGAGCGGCTTGTCCGGCGGGCGAGCGAATGATACCGTCATGATATGATAGGCTCTGGTGCGTGCATGAACGGCGGGATTGAATGAAGGGGCCATTCGGAGGAGAACTGCCCTGCCCTGGCCCTCTCTCGGGCCTGTTCGAACTTTGGATCCAGGCCTGGCCATGTCGGTGGAGACGGACCGGGGCTTTGCAGCCTGTGGCGGCGAAGTCTAAGGGGGAAATTGGGGGGGCGGAAAGATAGAGAGTGAGGAGGAGAGGGAGAGAGAGGGAACACAGATAGACAGATCGACAGCCAAACAGACAAACAAAGGTGGAAGGATGCGAATATGTGATTCACAAAGTGAAGTGACAAACGTCCCCCCTCCTCCCGGGAGCAGCTCCTCGGGTCATGTTATGGCGCAATCAAAATGGCGGCCCTGGTTGATGAAAGGGCAGTTCTGTGATGGAAGTAAAAAAAGCTGGCCAGGGACAGCTTTTTGTGCTTGTTGCGGACAAGACGACGACTTATCCGGGGTAGGACACGCTGGCCAGGCCGGTTCCGTGCACCGGGTCGTTAACGGCCGGGGGATGGCTCTTTATTGCCGGCCGTTCTCCGCCAGCAGGCTCCGCCAGAGAAGAACGAGTTGCTGGTTTGTGCTGCGCCCGAGACAGCATCAGCTCCCGTATCAGGACCGGCCACGGCGCAATGGGTCATGCAAGCGTAGGCCAATGACGGCTCGACGGTGCCCCCCGTATTGGCACGATGGAGGCGAGGCGGGGCGGAGGCAGAGGGGAGGGAAAAGAAAGGATAGCAAGGGGCCTAGCGGATTCGATGATGTTCGATCTCGGCCGGGAGGCTCATGGAAATGACGACCGGGTCCAACTGGTTCGCGGGCCAAGAGAGCGGGCGCGAGACGGGCCCGCGTCGACGGCAGTCGGTGCGCGCATGCCGGCCGACAGATGGAGCAAAGTGAGGGTGGCTCTCTAGGAGGAGCGGCGGCGCCTCTCATGGGTAGCCTCCAACCTAATCGGAGGACCACGGTGCCATCCCGACGAGGCGGTACTGCTCCGGGGCCACGAGGAAGCGGCATGTCGTTGTCGTGCGCGGCGGGCTGTCGCCGCTCGGGCCTCGGCACGGCCTCAAACACCCACGGCGGCCAAGGGAGCCGGTTGTTTTCGTCACGTAGACGCTTGACGGCCGCTTGGCGGCCCGGTGATCCGTCCGGCCGGCCGGCCGTCTGTCCGTCCGTCTGTCTTGGGTGGAGGCGGTCGGATGGGCCGAAGCTCCACGACGCCCTCGTTCTGTTTTCTTGCTCGACCCGGTGGGTGGCCCCTGACCTTGACCTGCCATCGTCGCTGGGCCGTCCTTCCGGGCAAACTTCGACCTCGCCGACGGCCTGGCAGCGGCGCGGATGGGCCACGGGCACGGATGACGGGATGGCGGACGGAGGCGAGGAGGCGCGAGACACCGCGCATGCCCTAGTCGTCATTGTTGTCGTCTGTTTTTCTCATTGGGCCGGCCTCAGCTGGCATAAGCCGCGCGCACACCCTTTGTTTTTCTTTTTTGTTCTCTGACCCGGTGCCCTCCCCCCTACCTATAACGGCGCAGGCAAACCTCCCCCCTCTCCGCAGGCAGACTGCGGACGGGGAGAGAGCGGGAGAGAGAGCCACTGGCCGAAGTGGCTCCCGGCCGCA
>KN173801.1:37072-51816 GCA_000758425.1 Nilaparvata lugens yeast-like symbiont | reverse complement strand
GGAAGAGCCGCGGAGTGGGCCCGGGGCCGCAGCACGCTCGTTGCGGCTCGGCAATTGTGCTTCCCCAAGCCTCCGCCCTCCCCTTCCGAAATGCAAACCCATCGTCGAGCTGCCTGCCACAGCGCGAGGCAGCACATCTGTGCCTCCCCTCACTCCCTCTCATATCGCAGCTCCGGGGGACCCTCTGCGTGAAGAGGTAGCTCTCGCTGGCAGCTCGTAGCCTGCTTGCTTGCTCGCCTGCCTGCCTGCGCCCGGCATCCATCCCCCCCCCTACTCAGAACTGCCTGTGCTGCGCTGCTTGCCGTGTGTGCACCGCTTGGTAGTCGTCGTTTCCTCTCCCGCGCCGGCGGCGCCGGCGCGGCTCTTCCGTCGTCAGCTTCAACCGCCTCTGCGTTGACAACCGTTCTCTCGTCGCTTCCATTTCGTCTTTGGCCGCCGTGGCCCTGACTGCCTGCCCCTCTCCCTCCTCTGGCCCCCCCCCGGGTGTGCCGACCAACGGCGACAGAATCGCTCTCCTCCCCTGCGCCTGCGATACTACCGACTGCCGTTGCTTCTCTACCAGTTTTTTCGCCCGCTGTCGCCGCTGGTCGCCCATTCTCTTTTTTTATCTTCGCTTTCTCTTCATTGCCATGCCTTTTTTTTTGCCGCCTTCACGCAGACTCCCTCCCTCTCTCTCACGCACACACACACGCACCAAGGTCGGACCCGCTCGCCGCCCACCAAGTGTCTCCACCGCGACCCTCTCTTTCTCCTTGTCTCCTCGTCGGCCCCCGAGAAGCTGCTCCAACCCGCCAGGCCGCTAAAAAGAAGCCCATCTTCAAGCATCAACATCCCCACCTCCCCTCTACCTGTCCGACCTGCTGTCTCGTGCTGCGACTCGCCGCTTCGCTCCTTCACTTGACGCCTTCTGCTCTGTGCGCCGCCTCGTAGCCGCTCGCATCCTATCTGTCCTCAGGCTTCGCCGCCGCGCCGCTGCGCCGCCCTGCCTCCTCCAGCTCGCCCGCGCCAACTCGCTCGCTCGCCTTCGTTGACGGTCTCTCCGTCCTCGTCCTTCTCCCCACCTCCTCGCCTCGGCTGCTTTCTCCGCCTAATCCCTCGTCTTCTCCTCTTGATTCATCCTTTCGCTGCCGTCCGCGCCTCATCCCCCTTGCCCTTTCGCTCCCCCCCCCGGACGGCCTGTCTCTTGAGCAGCCGAGCTCGTCCGCTGTGGGCTCCGACTGCACGTCCTCTGCCGCCATGGCCGGTCGCATGGTGCTGTACAAGCTGGTGGTCTTGGGGGATGGCGGCGTGGGCAAGACGGCGCTCACCATCCAGCTGTGCCTTCAGCATTTCGTGGAGACTGTGAGTATTCCACCCCTACTGCGCACGGCTCCTCCTCTGCCTCCGTACCTCGTCGCGACGGAGGCTCGTCCGAAAGGACGCGCTGCACGTCGACCTTGCCTGCGCTGCCTATACTGACCCGCACTACTGCCAGTACGATCCGACGATAGAAGACTCGTACCGGAAACAGGTCGTCATTGATAATCAGCCATGCATGCTCGAGGTGCTTGACACGGCCGGCCAGGAAGAATACACAGCGCTTCGCGATCAGTGGATTCGAGACGGCGAGGGCTTCGTCCTAGTCTACAGCATCTCGTCGCGCTCGTCCTTCTCCCGCATCAAGCGCTTTCACCACCAAATCCAGCGCGTCAAGGAGTCGTGTGCCTCCTCGCCCTCCTACCCCGGTTTTCCTCTCTCGTCTGCAAACCCCCAGCTGCCAGCGCCCGTGATGCTAGTCGGCAACAAAAACGACAAGCTTACCGATCGCAAAGTATCCACCCAGGAGGGGCATGCCCTCGCACGGGAGTTGAGCTGCGAGTTCATCGAGGCGTCGGCCAAGAACTGCGTCAAAGTCGAAAAAGCCTTTTATGACGTGGTCAGGATCTTGCGACGCCAGCGACAACAAGTCGCCCAACCGCCCGCCGCCTCGACGGGCCGCTTGCGAACTGGCAACGGCGACATAGGTGCCAAGGACCGCGACCCTCTCCGCCACCGGCGCTCCAAAGAAGGCGAGAAAAGCAAGTCCAAGTGCGTGATATTATGAGCCGCCGCCCCTCTCCCCTTTATCTCTCTCCTGCTGTTCCTCCTCCCTCTCTACCCTCTCCAAACCTCCCGCCTATGCCCTCTTTTCTCGGGCGCGCGCGCATCACGCCCGGCTCAAGGGAGGGTTCCGTGGCTGAAGGGCGCTTTCTCGGCGCGCACACACCAAGGCTCGCGCCGCCACCCACTCCCGTCTTCTCCCTTTCTCGCTACCCTGGAATGGATGACGAGCGAGCGCGATACTGCCTGAAATCCGCGTCGCTCGACGGCGCTGGCCGAGGGTCAAGGGAAGCGAACATTGCCCTTTTTGCTTGTCGATGACACAGCATCCAAAGCACTGGGCTGGCCACAAGAGACCCCCTCGTCGAGGGGCCAATACCACGGCGTTGTGAGAGGAAGGACCAAAAAATGGAGGCATTGTTAAGGGACGTTTGACGATATTGGCTTGATTTTCGCATACTCGTCGACTTGTCTCATGCATTTCGCTCGCTCCTATGTTGCTCTAGAGACTCTGAGCGCCTGCTGCCGTCGTCATCTTTAATGCTTGCTCGTCTCGAGACAGCTCGCCGCGACGGTGCGCGCCAGGTGTGAACGAAGCTTGGACGTGACCGAGCCTGGGCACAACTCGGTTTGTCTCCGGCCCTGGCCGACCTGACCTTTCCTTGCTCAACATTTCAAATACTAGGGGGGCCTAATAAGTCGGCCCCCCGTGCTCGATCCTCTTGCACGGGGGTTCCGTTGACCAGGAAAGGGTTCGCTGACCGAGAAAGGATACGTAGCTACATAATATTACTGCCAATATGTACACAAGCTGGAGTCCATCATCTTACGTGCAAACCTTCAATATCTGCAACATATCTTGTCATTCTATGTTACTAAGAAAGTGACGCTACTATTGCGTATTAGACCTCCAAAACCAGTCTGTTGTCGTAAGCAGCGTTCTTTCGACGCGTTCGCAATAGATAGTCTCATTTTATTACATCAATTGATCCTCACAAGTCCAAATCAATCTCAATTCCTCTCAAAATATCACAATTTCTTCTTCTTGCGGTGAGATAAATTCTGTCGAAAGATGGATTGATGCGGAAACAGGGAAACAAATTTGAGAGAAATACTGCAGAGAATCTCGAGACGCCGTACTGTCGCTGCGGCAGAATTATATCACGAGGGTTATTTTCCCACGATCAAAGCTGCCGCTTCTGCACTCGTTGTGCCGTATAAGAGACTCTGGTCTCACTTAAAGGGGCATTATCTCGTTAGTGAAAATGGAGGCAACTTTACGCTGCTGCAGCCGGAAGAGGAGGCGGAAGTGATATGTTGGGCACATCGTCGGATTACTCAAGGCCACCACATCCAACGACGATCACTTCAACAGCACGCCAATGCGATTTTTCGGGAAAAAGTTCGACAGAAAAAGGCTCCAAGATCTTGGGCCCAACGTTTTATGCGACGGCATAGAGATATTTTCTACCGCCGCAAGGCAGTCTCGCGAGATGCTAAACGTAAGGCTATGCAAGACCGGGCTAGAATTGATGCTTTTTTTAAGTCTTGGTCAAAATTTATTCACGACCACAACATTAATCGTGAAAATATTTGGAATTTCGATGAAACGGGTTTTATGGTTGGACATCTGCAGAAAGGCATGTTCCTCTGGACTTTTAATGAAATCGACAAGCCCGTTTTGACAGACTCGCGTGATCTTGTCTCCGTTACTTCGATTGAAGCTGTATCCGCCGCTGGAGCCGTGATTCCTTCATTTCTGATTCTTCCAGGCGTTCAAATCCCAGTTCGCTGGGTCAAAAACGACCTTGACGGTGATACGGTCATTGCGACCAGTCCAAAAGGCTACATCAATGACATAATCGCCATTGAATGAATCAAGAATTTTGAGATTCACACAAGGCCTGAAAACCCAACTGACAAGCGGCTGCTGCTTATGGATGGCTGTGACAATCATTATATCGAAGAGATGGTTCATTTCTGTCATGATCGTCGCATTGAGCTCTTCCCCTTGCCGCCGCATCTCACACACTATCTTCAGCCGCTGGATGTTGGAGTTTTCCGCTCCTATAAACACTGGCATCAACAAGTATTATATCGCGAGATTGCTGACGGCGCCACTGATTTCAATAAGACCGATTTCTTGTATCATCTCCAAGAAGATGAAGCACGCCGCATGCAAAAAAAGAGGTCTCGCGATGAATTCCCCTACATTCGCAGATGGATGCGCGATCTCAGAAGCGTTGTTCGGAATAGTATCACAAAACTGAAGCCAGCTGAAGTTGAGACTACAGGGTGGCTTGAATAAGGCTGACCGTCGTGCGCAATTAGACGACCCAGAGCGGCTATGTCTGAGATACCGCATTTTTCAAGAACTCAGGCATAATGGGAGGATTGCGAACAGCTTCACCTGGCCCAGTGACTATGATGATACTACGATCAAAGAAGCAGCGTTATTGCTCGTCGCAGAACATCATGGTCGCTCTTGTAACCGCAAGGCATTATCTTTGGAAATTGACTGTATCTAAATCACGGAAATCAATTTCACAGAAGGCAGCAGCGGCGAGTTGGATGTTCTCAAAGTTGAGGAAGTTGATGAGGTCCTTGAAGATGCGGATGTCTTGATTTGAGGATATTCTTGTTGATATGGAATTGGTATGGAGACGCGCACCTATTAGGGGAAAGTAGGTACTTTCTATGCTGTTATTTTTCTATGTGAAATCCACTTATTCTATGTACCTTGAATTTCCCGGTCAGCGAACCCTTTCCTGGTCAACGGACCCACCGTGCAAGAGGATTGAGCACGGGGGGGCCGACTTATTAGGCCCCCCTAGTATATTGCATCCCTCATCACAAGGCCTACAACACGCCATGAAGCCCCGATGCGCGGTAAACCGCCAATTTGAACTTTGTCTGAGCCGCTGGGCTCTTGAAATTTTCAACCATTAAAGCGCCAGTACGGAGCGTGCTCTGAGGGCGGAGGAGCACGCCTCCTAACATATATATAAGGTCACGTGCCCGCAAGACATCAAATAAATCATCCACATCATTGCATCAACCGTGGGTCAGGCATAACGCCAGGCAACCTATAGTAGCTTGCCCACATGTTCTCTCCATGGACGATGAATATGGTGCTGATGAGGCTCTTGCTGCCATGGCAGCTGTTCCTGATGGCTTAGGTTCGCTCCCAGGCGCAGTCTCCTCTGCCCCGGCAGCACCGTCGTCGGCCCCCATCCGCCAGCCCGTGCCGCAGAAAATACATCGACTTGACGGAGCACCGCCTTCCGCTGATCCATCCGCCCACAATATCATTCAGCCGATACCGCAGAAGATTCAGCCGCTCAAAAAGGCGGCGCCTGCCGCCGACTCTAATGCCAACAGGATCGTCCAGCCGATGCCGCAGGCCCTCCCCCCGAGGTCGTCAGCCTCGACCATCCTCGTTTCCCCTCGCCAGCGCGGCAATCCTGTCCTGACGTGCATCCGGTCCTTGCCCTGGGAGTACAGCGACATACCGGCCGATTATGTCCTCGGGCTGGGGACGTGCGCCCTTTTCCTGAGGTTTGCCCGTTTGCCTGACCCACGAGTTCTCACCCACCCAAGCTAACCCAAGGGCCTCCTCACTCACTCTGGTCTGCATCGCTTACAGTCTCAAGTATCATCGCCTACATCCCGAATACATCTACAACCGGATTCGAAATTTACAGGGCAAGTACAACCTTCGTATTGTCCTCGTACTAGTGGACATACCAAATCACGAAGACCCGTTGCGAGAGCTATCCAAGACGTCCTTGGTCAATAACGTGACCGTAATTCTCTGTTGGTCCGCGGCCGAGGCTGCCCATTATCTCGAACTTTACAAGTCTTCGGAGAACGCCAGTTTCGACGCTATCCGTGGACAACAGGCCTCCAGCTACGCCGATAGACTCACTGAATTTGTGACGGTTCCAAGGAACCTCAATAAATCTGATGCCATTGCCCTGGTTGCAAATTTTGGCAGTCTCAAGAACGCCATCAATGCCGAGCCGGAGCAGCTCGGTATGCTCAATGGCTGGGGAAGCGTCAAGGTCAAAAGGTGGTGCTCTGCTGTCGACAAGCCTTTTAAGATCAAGAGGCCGGCCAACCCGAATCGACAGTCACCGAGTGACCAGACTAATGGCAATGCGTCGAGCACCCGGGATCCTGGGTAGAACAGCACCCAAAAGCCGGATCAGGCCTTGACACCGTCTCGGCTTCCGCTCGACGATGTACCGCCCGACAGCGTATCGGCTCAAGCGCTGCGGGACTAGTCGGCGCCGAAGCAGTTTCAATTTAAGGGTCATGAAGACTCTGACGACGATGAGGAGGCCCTTCTCACTACAAACCCGGAGAAATCATACCAGGCGACCGCAGGCCGAGATCAAGGCCGTGCCGGCCCTGATAATACAGCAAATTCCGATCAAGCCCTCAGCGGTGGCGTTGCAGCGGCCCTGGCAAAGCTACGCGAAAGCTAGCTGAAAACGAGGCCAGCGTCAGGCGCGTCCCGACTTCCTCCCCCAGCCATGGCATCGCCGGGACCAAACCGAACGCCAGCCGCGGCCCGAATGCCGCTGGTGATCACCCCTACCTTTCCAGTCAATCCACCACGCCGGAACGCCAGGCCGGAGCTTGCATGCCCGCTGCACGATCAATAGCGTTCCGGACCCGGGCCTCCTCCCCAGCCCGGTCCGGCGCAGGAGCAGCAGCACCAACAACAACATGGCCGACATCAGCACGCTTGTTCTCGAGTAGACGTAGCTGAGCAATCTCTCAGGACAATAGGACGTACGGCATCCTGGCACTAAGGGGCGAATCGCCTATTCTTTGACCCAGAGGCAGCCCAGAGGCCATGCCTGGCCTGTCATACCCGACGTGGCGCCGTGACCTGAAGTTTTCGTCGCAGTTTTCCGAACGGACTACGGACCCAGTATCATCCCGCCGCGCGTGATGCTGGTGCTGGAATACGGGAGAGTAATGCTGACGAGGCAGGAATCGGTGGCGAGCTTCGCGGAAGGCAAATTCACCCTCAGCACTCTTGATGACTTCTTCACCTCCTTCAATATCTACATGTCAGGTCCCGGATGCGGTCCGCCGCAGGCTTGCAGCTCTACAGGGCTGCAGATCTACAAAAGACAGCCATCCAGCCCTTCCCGAATGTCCCCGTTGCTGTTTCCTGGGAGAAGATGCAGGAGGGTGCGTTACTTTATAGTCCTAGCCTCTTTGGAGCATGCGGTCCACTCGGCCGGGGACAGTTTGACCGCAGCCGCGATCATGGCAGGCATTTCATGCGTTTAGTGTATCTAGAACGGTACAATGTGAGGATCTTGTCCAACCTACATACGTAGACCGCGTTGGGTCTCGCTATAACTTATAGAATGGCCCTATTAAAACAGTTGCGGTGACTGCGCCACTCCCAACTTGGGGCATGCGCAGGTGACCATTCGGCTCAAGGCGACTTGGCGTGTGAGGACAAATCGGAGATTTAGTTTATCGTAGCTAGTCTCTCGCTCTCTTGAGGACAGAGAAGCCCTTCCTCCAACGATTCATGAATCGTGAAGGGTCAAGGCTCAGCCCTCGCCAAACTTCCCCGTATCTCATGTCCGGCCTTCGTCTTTTTGCCACTACCACCCTTGTTCCCTGCATCTAGTTCGTGCCTTAATCACGAGTGTAATAATCAGGGAGACACAATAGAAAGCCGTTCCAAGACGCGTTTACTGTTTGTTCGTAGCGCTTCACGCTTCCGGTTCATGATGCTGTACGGCAAAAAGGACTGCTGCGGCGGTAGCAGTAGCGACATCAACTCTGAAGCAGCATGTCTGATCCGATGCAGCAGCAGTAGTAGCGGGGCATTGCTCTGAGTGGTAATAGCGGTGAAGTAGCAGGCCTGAGTCTTCGTTGCAGGAACGCACAACCATCATCCGGCGTGACATGAAGCGCTGTGTCGGACTCTATTGCCCTTCCTTAGTCAAGGGTTGGTGATCTCTCGCAGTGTCTCCCTCTGATCAGAGTGGATGTTGAGAGTACTTTCGTTCTCGCAGCCTTCTGACTCGCGTCCATGCTAGACAGTCGAGCGGTGTCGTGCCTGGCACAACATGAGAAGGGCGGCATTCCAGCTTGTTGCTAAAATGACCGCCTCAAGAATTCAGCATTTTGTTGCGCTTCTCTTTTCGCTTTAACCTGTCGACTCGCTTTCGATGCATTTTCTCGGCCATCTTCTCATATTTCTCTTTTTCTTCTTTCTGGGCTAGCTTCTGGCGGATCGATTCGATTCGTTGCTGCGGCACGTGTGAGCCCTTACGCCACGCGCACACAGCCGAGTGCATCTCATAGACAGCAAATACCTGACGCTTTTCTTCCTTCTCCGCCTTCATCTCCTTCTCCTTGGCCTTCATTTGCGCCATGGCAGCGCGCTGTTTGAATCGTTTCTCGTACGTCGTTAGGCCTGCCGTCGGTCTGAAGGCCTTCTTGGGCTCATGCCATTGCTTGCCTATGGGCTGGCCGTCAGTTACCCGACGAAGGGGACTGGTTCTTTAAGGAGTATATACCATTCTTGCGAATGCAAAGCGGCTTTGATGCCTGTTTTACCGGTGTAGCCTTCTCTGTAGCCATATTTGTTCTGTGCACTGCGGGTTGTGGTGAGCGTAGGAAGGTCGCCGCTGTCGACGATTCTGGATGTTGTGGGGGAAATTCTTTCCGTCGCTATTCCAAAAGCGGGGTAAAAAAGGAGTACATAATACTTCGTGCCTTACCTTAAGCCTCGGCCTCGCGGTAACGGGCTAACAATACGGGGAAACTCATCCCGAAAGGTCGCCACATCGTACCTTGGCATACCCATGCAGCCCGGTTCGCTCGCGTCTCCGGCACCGGAAAGCGCATCTAAACATCTGATTCTGTTCCGTCTTTCAGGAATGCTGTGAAGGATTCGAAGGGAACACATTCCTCAAACATGGCCGTGCGCGAGGACCTGGTGGCCTCGGCGGTACGTCGCTTTCTAGTCCATAACGTCTACAATGACGGCGTCCAACGACAAGCGTACTGATAGCTTGAAAATGAGGGCGGAGAGAACAGGCGCAGTGTCAGTTTTGGTACCGCGGTGGAGGCTGGCTTCTGGCTTCCAGCTCGATAACTAACGTTGAGTACAGTTCTGCAAGACCCCAGCGTTGCTGCGTCGTCGACTGAGAACAAAATAGCCTTCCTGCGACAGAAGAACCTGACGCAAGAAGAGATTGAGGTGGCGCTGGCGAGAACCGGCTCGGTGGCACACACGCCCGGACCATCTCTTCCCTATCAGCCATACGGGTCGTATGCTTGGCAGCAAGCGGCGCCGATGTCGGTGGAACCGAAAAGGGATTGGAGAGACTGGTTCATAATGGCGACGGTCATCAGTGGCTTGAGCTACGGGCTCTGGTCTTTGGTAAAGGTACCTCCCAAGGGATCCAGAGACAAGCAGACTGGCAGGGGCGGTGCGAAGCCGAGAGGGAGAAGACAACGGGGTTTGACTGACGGGCATTGTTTAGCGCTACGTATACCCACTCATCGCTCCGCCGACACCAGAGCGTCTGGAGCAGGACAAGCGATTAATTGAGGAGCAGTTTGACAGGGCCTTTGGGCTAGTGGAGCAGCTCGCCAAAGACACAGAGGCGCTCAAGGCGTCCGAGAAGCTACGGGCCGAGCGGCTGGATACTGCGCTTACGGAGTTGGAAAAGACGATGATCGACTTAACAAGCGCGAACCGTCGAGGCGAAGACAACTCGCAGCGCATCCGAGAGGAGGTGCAATCGCTCAAGGACGCCATACCGAAGGCATTGAAGGGCCAGAAGGAGCTCACGGACAGCCGGCTGGTGGAGATTACGAGAGAGCTGGGAAGCTTCAAGACGCTTATCTCACAGAGGATGACGGCCGGCTCGGGGGCGGCGGCGGCGGGCTACCCGCTGCGACCGAGCCCGGCAGGCGGCGGCGGCGACGTAAGAGGAGGAGGAGGAGGAGAGAAGGCAGAGGACGGCGGCGGCAGTGCAAGGCCAGGCGAGGCGCCCAACAAGGGCACGATGCCGAGCGGTCCGGGCCGGACGCCGGGCCTCAACGGTGGCGGCAGAGGCCGGGCATCGATCCCAGCCTGGCAGATGGCCGCAGCCAGCAGCAGCATGGAGAGGTCGGCCGAGGGAAAGGAGGCGGAGGACGCAGCCGGCACAAAGGACGAAGGAACCCCGGCTAGCGGGACAGAAGCGGGCGTTGCGCAGCGACCGTAAAGAGCGAAAAGGAGCCTCCACCCGCCAGATGAAGCCGAGGCTCCAAGTCCGGGCACGGGGCATTCCTACCTTGGAGGCCGAGCCAGGGGCATGATCTGTGTGGCTAAGGCGAAAATATGCCGTCTCTTACTCGCTGGGCTTGCGCTGTGATGTGCTTTCCTGTAAACGGCGACAAGGAACAAGGAACAGGCCACCGCCAGCTTTGGGTCGAGCGCGACTATTGAAGAAGGCATTTCAGAATGTAGACGAAGAGGAAACGGACTCGGCGATGCGAGCTCGATTGGTGCGACGCTCGATCTAATAAGTACGGCTTGTGATTTTTTATTTTTATCTTTTTCAATTCCGCGCTGAATGCCTGGCGCCCAGATGGCCGGCTTTTGTGCCACGGGCCAATGCCCACTACGACCTGGATAGGCAGAGTCAGATGCGCCTGGCGCTCTCGACTACCACCTCCGGGAGCTGGCCATGCTCATGGAGATGAAATAAATCCCAAAAAATCAACAGGAATGGAATCAAGGGAGCGTAAAGGAAGAAAAAGACAAGAGGGATAAGAAAAAGAAAAAGGGGAGGCGCCTCCTAGGCCAGCCTTTTACGCCTTGTCCCTATCCGCATCAGCGGACACGGCATCGACACTCCTGTTGGTGTTGGAGTCGGATTCGAGCGACGACGTATCTCGTAACTTGTCGTCCTCCGAGTCGTCTTGCTCGTCTTCGTCGGTCTTCTCCACCCTGAGGGGCGCAGCCGGCGCGGCCCAGGCGGATGAAGAAGCAGTCGACGAGGGCGACGGCGACAAAAACCACGCTGATCCAAAAGATGACCTTGTATTGGGCTTTAAGCTCGAAGCCGGCAGTGCGGAACTGCTCCTTGGCCACGTCGGCGACGGCAAGGAAGAGGGCACCGCCGAGGAAGAGCGTGACGCTGATGAGGGCGCCGGCCAGGCTCTGTCAGTGGCGCGGCAGGCTCGTCGTCAGGAAGACGTTGCTCACGGTCCACAGCACGTCGACGCAGGCTGCCTCGCACAGCATGACGGGGAAGATCCAGGCCCAGTAGTTGGGGTCGTCGGGCATGAGGGCGAAGAACAAGACGGCGACGACCTTGGAGGTACCCGAGATGATGAGCAGCATACGGCCCGGCAGTATGTGCAGGATGAGGCCACTCAGGAGGGATAGGACGAGGCCGCCCGCCGCCTACGGGCCGTACCACGTGGCCGTGATCAAGGCCGATCGGTCCAGGACCAACTGGATGCTGGCGACGGGGGTCAGCGTCATCCAAGAGCGGCAACAGAAGATAGCGGTGGAAACTCATTAAAAGTTGGAATAGAACAGGTAGACGGAGAAGACGCCCCAGGACAGCATCAAGCATAGGAGCATGCGCTTCATGTACTTGACGTGCAGGAGGTCAGCAGGGATCAGGGGCGACTCGGCCACCCAGCCCTCTACGAAGACGGCAGCGACGAGGAAGACAACACCGAGGACGAGGGTGGTGATGATCTCGGGCGAGGCCCAGCCCTTTGGCGCGTTGGTGCTCTCGGTGACGGCGTAGATGAAGAGCATGAGGCCTGGAACGATGGTCAAAACGCCCCACCAGTCCATCTTGATGTGCATCTTGCGGGCCGAGGCAAAGTCGCGCGGGGTGGTGAGGAGAATTCCGAAGGCGCAGAGGCCGGTAATGATGCCGCCAATCCAGAAGTACCAGCGCCAGGACAGCAGATCCTGGGCGAGGCTGCCGACGATGATGCCAGCGAAGAAGCCGAGGGGCTCAATGGCGCCGTACAGGGCAAAGACCAGGATTTTGCGAGGGCCGGGGCGGTAGAAGCGGCCGAGCAGGGAAATGCCGGCGGGCAGAAAGGCGGCGGTGCCGAGGCCTTCCATGGCGCGGCAGACGACGAGGACAGTAAAGTTGCCGGCGAAGCCGGCGGCGATGGTCCAGAGCGTGAACCAGATCAGGCCGCCATTGAAGACGAGGTAGCCGCCATACATGTCACTCAGCCGGCCGAGCGGGAAGAGGAAAGCGCCGGCGACGAGGGTCAGGACGCTGGACGGCCAGGTCTGAGAGCCGAGGGGGATGTGGAAGGGCTTGATGAGAGCAAGCAAGACGACCTGGAAGCCGCCAATGACGAAGTCCTACGCCGGCCAGGCGGATCAACGGAAGAGGCCCCCTCGCCCGGGGATCGACAGGACGGGGGATGAAAAGGGGGGGAGATGTGAAGATAAGATGAGGGTAGCATGATCAGATGTGCGGTTACAACTTAAAGCGGGGGAGAAGAGGTGAAGAGAAGCGAAAAGATAAAAGAAACAAGGACGAGAACGAGGAGCATGAGGAAGACGAGAGGAAAGAGGATAAGGGGGGAGGGAGGGGGCAGGGGGGCCACAAGCACGCACACACATGGCCAGAGAGCCAAGCATGGCCGTTACAAAGGCAACCTCCATGAAGGTCGAGGAGAACTCGGCAGGCCGTTGGCGGCCGAGTCTCTCGACATCAATCATGGTCTGGGGCTCGACTTGGGCAGCCTCTTGCATGCTCACAACAACAGACGCATGAGAAGAAGACGGCTTGATGTCTTTGGGCGTCATGGTGCAAGGGTGGCACGCCTTGAGCGGCGGTTTATATCGACGGAGAGGACGTCGAACAGGCGGAAAAAGGCGCCGGGGATGGCAGGACGAGGGAGGCAGACGAGCTGGTTTCTTGACGACATGCTGTCTCAGGCTCCATTCCTGGCCGCCTCTTTTATACTCGTGACGGCGGGCGGCGGCGCCATGACAGCACCAGGCACAAAAATGCGGCCAAGGTGCCAGGCCGTGGGAGCCGGCGGAGGGTCGCTTTCCGCCGGGGCTCTGGTCTGTGGCACGAGGCGCCGTCCTGGCTCTGGCGCTGTGCTCCGTCCGCGATGCCGGGGCAGGCGGCATTCAGCAGGACAAGGACAACAGGACGAGGGGAGGCAGAGGCAGCCTGCTGCACGGAGAGGCTCTAGTCTTCTTGGCGGCGAGGAGGATGGGCCAGGCGGAGGAGAGAGAGAGGGAAAGAGAAAGATGGACGGACTCGAGGTATGTGGCATAGCGCCAACGTCCACGACAGGCTGTAGACGGACGAGGGCGGGATTCCAGATGCCAACCTCCCCTTGGCTCCTTCCTTCGCCCCTCGCCCTGCCCCTGTCTCCTTTGTTTTGAGCGGCTTGGTGGTGGTCGCCGGCGTCTTTGTCGCTGCCGCCGCCGCCGGCCGGGGCCGCGGCTTCTGGTCGCTGGCCTGGGGAAGACGGACGGCTTTGGGCCCTTATCTACCGCTAGCGGGCTTGGGCTGGCGGCGCTGCTGCGGCAGATGTCGAGGGCTTTCCTGTTCGGGCGCGCTGCTGCGGCTTCAATGGCCGAGGCCGGAGGCCAACGCGTGGGTCGGCGGCTGCAGGTTCCGGCGGGCGGCCATGGGATGCACGATATGTCGGCCGGTTGCCGCTTTGGGTAAGGCCTATGTGTGGCGGCGGCGTCTGCAAGTTTGCGCAGGCGTCTGGGTCCCCGGTCTGCAGCCGCCTTTGAAGAGGGGAAGGGGAGGATGTGCTTGCTGAAGGACAAGCGCGCGTCTAGACACAACTCTCTCGCCTCCGGACGGACGGGCAACAGCAGCCACGGGGTCTCCGACGACGACGACGACGACGAAAAAGACGACCGACTCCGTCCACGGCCAAGGCCTGGTCCTCGTCCGCCGTGCACACCTCGACCGGCAGACATTCTCTCGGCTCGCCGCTCCTGCCCGCCGCCTCGCCTCGCCCGCAGACCCTCCCGCTCACCCCGGCAGTCGGCAGCGCGTGCGGAGAGGAACCAAAGGAGGGCGGGCGAGATGGCGCGTCCAGGGCGGAGGCGAGCCCAAGGGGAGGGGGGTAAGAGTCGGGAGGAGGCGGGAGGAGGAGGAAGAGGGCGGCGGAGGCGTCGATGAAGCGCACAAGAAGCCGGCAGGCGAGGCCAGCGCACCGCAACTCGCGCTACTATCTCGCCCACTGTACGTCGAAGCTCCTCCCCCCCCCCCCCCCTTTTCCCCCGTCCTCCTCAGCCCCGGATGTCACTGTTCCCCCGTCGCCCGTCGGCGGCCCAGAGCACGTGGCGCTAAGGCATCCTGATGTGCGCTCCGCAGTCGCCGACCGGGTCTGCAAAGACCTCGTGGCCCGCGACGCGCCCGGCAGCAACCCGTTCCGGGAACTGATCCCGCTGACCAACAAGCATCCGCTGCTCCTGCATATCCTCGTAGCCACGTCGGCCATGCATTGGTCCAACATGTTCCGTCCCGTGATGGCCATGCCCATGGGCCTGACGGATGCCGGCGGCTACTTCGCCCAGCTGCGCGCCAAGGACCTCGTCTCGCGCCGGGCCCTCATCGACGCCCTGACGGCCAAGCAAAAGGCCATGGGCCACCTGCGCA